>OZ007514.1:1932026-2086583 GCA_963931865.1 Axinella damicornis | reverse complement strand
CACCACCACCTCACCTTATGACCACATACCTTACACATAGCCAGACGACTTCACCCTCCGTTGGGATCAAAGTACATACGGTAATCCCCTATTTCGTTTTGGTTCCGGTGAGACAAGAGTATCTTGTACATACCTCTCACAGCACCACACCCTCACATCACCACACCCTCACATCACCACACCCTCACATCACCACACCCTCACATCACCACACCCTCACATACACCACACCTCTCACATCACCACACCTCTCACATCACCACACCCTCACATCACCACACCCTCACATCACCCACACCCTCACATCACCACACCCTCACATACACCACACCTCTCACATCACCACACCTCTCACATCACCACACCCTCACATCACCACACCCTCACATACACCACACACATACTTGGACACATCACTCACCACACCAACCTACCACTCCAAAATGTTCGATGGCAGCGGTGAAGCTTCAATATATGGAACTGGGTCTCGCTGGAGTCTAAGGTAGTCCTGCCTCAGCCGTTTTAATGCCATGGAAGTAGCCATGACGCCCTGTCTCCTACGTGGAGTAGTCGATGCAGCTCATGATCACACGCACCATCATGGATAAGGTAACGGAGGGAGTTTCCGGACAGTCTTTTGATTCCGGACACGCACTTCGTGCCCCTCGCATTCGCTCCGTTAGCAGTTCTTCCGAATTATGGTAAGTGCGTATGCATACCCTACCTTCGAACTCTCCAACGCTGTGCAGTTGTTTGCTCCTAGAGAGAAAAGCTGGTGCCGTGTCCGGAAACCCCCTCCGTTACCTTATACCGGTATAACTTTTAATCATGACCAACAGAATCTGGCAAAACTTTTAGAGATATAGGTGTTGTAGATATAGTCCTTATTAGGCACATGTACTATAGGCATAGATGAACTACAGAATCTATGATACAGGTCAGTTTATACCTGCCAGAAGCCTTCGCACACGATATCTTGCTTGTGGTCCTGCCCTTTTGACCGAAGCTGACTTGGCACATTCCTGTCATGTGATAAACGTTACGTCACGTGGAGGAGAAATTACGTCACGTGAATTAGTTTGGCTAAAGGCTGGAGTTTGTAAGTTAGTAGTTACTCAACTTACTGCTGTAAACTAAACTAGTGAAAGCATAATATGCACCGTGAATAGCCAGAGTAGATCACTGTCTGAAGGAGAACTAACAGTGATGTGTATAATGCGTCCCCCATCCTCCCCCTCCCTATCTTACTCCATTTCTTACCAGCCAGTGAGCAGGATATGGAAGACCCTCCTCCAGCACCTGAACTCATAAGCTGTCAATGCCTGGAGCAGTTCTTGCTCCTGGCGAAGACGGCAAGAGGCCCGGCAGTCGCTGAACTGATCAAGCAAACTCTAGAGGCTCCGGGGGTCTATGTGTTTGGTGAATTACTTGAGACTGACTGTGTAAAGGAAATAGCAAGCGGGCCTCATTCAAATTACGTTCGACTACTGGAGATTTTTGCATTCGGCACATACGCAGACTATAAAAGTAAGAACCAGCTGACTTTGTCCAACCCGGTCCTGCTTAACCCTCTCCCTCCATCCCTCCTCCCTCTCCCTCCTTTGTAATTAATCAGCCATTGTAGAAGTACAGCTCCTAGTGGCATTGCCCTCTTACCCTGTCTCCACCTTAAGAGTGCCTTAACAGAATTTCGGATATTCGTACAGTGCATTAGAAATGAGCTAAAATGCTACCATAGTGCCATGAAATAGGGGCTAATTACATTATTGTAATTGCAGGAGCAATCCTTGTGGTTACAAAGTTGTTTCTCTCCCGATAGAGGGTACATCTCTTCCAACTCTGACGCCAGTGCAGTGCACAAAGCTAAAGCACCTCACTATTGTATCCTTAGCAGCTAAATGCCGGGTGAGTTCAATCAAGAATTGTACCCCCCTCCCCCCTCTCTCTCTGTCTCTCTCCCCTCCCTCCCCCTTGTTTCCCTTCCCTCCCCCCCCCCCCCCCCCCCTTGTTTGGAGAAACAAGGCTAGTGGCTTCTGACATAGCTGTAACCTTATTCCCAGCTCTGTCCTCCCCATCCCCCCTCCTCCTTCCCACCTCCCCTCCTCCTCTTCCTCCCCTCGTGTTCCTGAATCCGTTGTGAGTTGACAAAAGTTTATCCTACCTGCAGACAATCCCGTACGCTACTCTGTTACAAGAGCTGGAAATCTCAGATCTCAGAGAACTAGAGGTAAGAATTATTCAAGTCTGAAAAAAACTGACCACATCTGTCAAACTCATGGACACTGGTCAGTGGTTGAAACTTAACTGCCTGATCAGTTGGTGGCAATTGGTCAGTATTCAAGTTGCAGCTGAAACTCATTCCCAGACCACATTTACAGAGGGTCTGGGATTGAGACTGCTGTAAGTACAGAGGTTGGTTGTCCAGAGGCAAAGTAGATAGGTGGGGTCTCTTAAGGAGGTGATTCGCTAATTCAATTCACATCCCTGTCTACCTTTACCTCTGGACAACCAAGATGTGTACAAGTACCACAGCCTATCTCCCACCCCGTGGGAGGAGTTTAGATCTCTTCTTACTGAACGTGATCACTTCGACTTCTTTCACAGGATCTTATAATAGAAGCTATCTACGCTGGAATAATTCAAGCTAAACTTAACCAGAAGAACTCCCAGGTGAGCTGTGTGTGCGGTCGCATTAGGTTGTGTTACACTGCGTAATGCATTGCTAATCAGTTGCGTTAGGTTGTGTGTTACACTGTGTAATGCATTGCTAATCAATCTGTATGCAGTTGGAAGTGGAGTGTTTCATTGGTCGAGATATCAAGATGGACGCAATAGAAGGAATGATGGACAAGCTAGAAAACTGGTAAGTCATTCAGAGCTGTAGGTCACATGACATCATCAGACCACTCCCATATACAGTTTAAGATGACCACACATGCGTAACCATTGAATAGTAGCGAACAACAGGACTAGCTTCATTCCCAGGCGCTCTGTATGGGGAGAAGTGTGCCCGGAAGCAACAGGCCTTGCTGCTAGGCCCAAGCGAAAGGTTTTAGACAATTGCATCAGCCATTCATAAAGTAGCGTTTCCAGTTTGTTGTAAGTGGTTCAGTTCCAAGTTTTCTGTGAAGTGGGTAGTGAGATATTGCAGAGCTGGTGCATAGGTGCGTGCAGGAGTGCATGATGACTTAGAGCTCCTGCATCATTATGCACTCCTGGTCTGTGAGGTGGTTCAAAGTGTGTCCAAAAAGCTAGATCTAAGGTTAGCCTCGTTCCATACGTCCTGGGAACGAGGCTAGATCTAAGGTTACCCTCGTTCCCTACGGCCTGGGAATGAGGCTAGATCTAAGGATAGCCTCGTTCCCTACGGCCTGGGATCGAGGCTAGATCTAAGGATAGCCTCGTTCCATACTGCCTGGGAACGACGCTAGATCTAAGGTTAGCCTCATTCCATACGTCCTGGGAACGAGGCTAGATCTAAGGTTACCCTCGTTCCCTACGGCCTGGGAACGAGGCTAGATCTAAGGATAGCCTCGTTCCCTACGGCCTGGGATCGAGGCTAGATCTAAGGATAGCCTCGTTCCATACTGCCTGGGAACGACGCTAGATCTAAGGTTAGCCTCATTCCCTACGGCCTGGGAACGAGGCTAGATCTGAGGTTAGCCTCGTTCCCTACGTCCCGGGAACGAGGCTAGATCTAAGGTTAGGCTCGTTCCATACGGCCTGGGAACGACGCTAGATCTGAGATTTGATTTTGATGGTTGCATGCCTGCTCCTCCCAGGTGTTCAAACTGTGCCTCTGTGCTTGAGTCGATGGAGGAGCAGATGCACAGGGCCAACCAGATGAAGGTCGAACAGGTCAAAGCAAGAGAGAAGCACGACCAGGAGGTCAAGCAGATGAAGCAGACGGTGAAGGTGGCCGCCAGCGACAAAGATGACCCCATGTTGACTGCTGCAGGAAGAGAACCATTTCCAAAGTCACATATTAAGAAAGGGTCAGTCTAGCAAGCTAGGAGCCTAGACCTGTTCTCTCACTTCGCCAGTTGAGAGTTCAGAGTTCAGATACTTTGATGAAAGTCCTGGGATTTTGCTGATGTGTGCACCTCTTAATTTGATTCCCATGCACCTAGTCGTAACCCCCATGTACCTGCTCTGTTAAATTTAACCCCAGTCTGTTACCCTAGTCAGTTTACCCCCCCCCCCCCCCCCCCCCCCCCCCCCCCCCCATGTACCTAGTCAGTTTAACCGCCAAGTACCTAGTTGACAGTTTAACTAACCCCATGTACCTAGTCTAACCCCGGCCATGTACCTGATTAACCTCCCATACACCTAGATATCTATTTAACCCCCATGACTGAGTATCAAGTAAGTCATTTTAACCGATCACATTCAGACTTCTTACAGAACCTTTGTGTGTTGTGTACAAAATGCTGACTGAACCCCAGTGTGATTGTGTATTGCCAAGTCGCCTATACTACCTCAGTATAACTTCGTCCATACATGCAGGATTCGAGGCAGTGCAGCTCATATGAAGATGTTCGGGAAGAAATGACTGCTCAATTTTATGTTAACTTGTTAAGTAACAATAATTTCACTATAATATCATTCAATATACACACAATACATCTTATAATTAATTTTGTAATCTTTGTGATACAAATAGAAACTAGAGCTCTGAAACTTCATTCTTTTCTTGAACTTGCAATAATTGACGGCCATGTTTCAGACATTTCAAACACTTGACCAGTTGCGTCCAGCGGTGATCTTGGGACGCTGGCTTGATTGTGATGAACATGGAGCTGAGAGTTGCAAAGCATTGTCCAAGGAAAGCAACCACCACTACTATCCTAGCACTCCCGAACGCACTGATGATGGAGCCCATAGATGATCCCAGAATCAGCTGGGGGGAAGCCATGGCTATCAGTATAAAGGCAACTGCTTTGCCTTTAGTGTCACTGGCATTGGGCCAGGGCTTCCGTAGGAGGCGTCCAGAGGACTGGAATTTGAATGTGACAGAACAGAGATACATGCAAACAGGGAAGGTCAATGACAGGGACCTATTGATCTGGTATAACGGCCGGCTACAGATATTACGGGTAAACGTCCCATGACATCGACTTGCACATGGCCAAAAATCTACTAGCTGATGCATACTCAACGAACTATCAAGTGTTTACCAAGCATGAACACGTAACAGTTAAGGACAGGTATGTTGCTATATACTGGTGGGGAACACAAAGCCCACACTACAGTAACTACCTCATTTTCAACACCATTAGTAACTAATTGTACAGTAACCATTGTAGGCTCAGCAAAAACCACCATTTAAAATGGCCTGGGAATTAAACTAGATGTTGAATCATCTTCATCATAATTATTATGCTTGACATTATAGTATCACTCAAGATTCATCTTTTAGGGCCAAGGCATGTAGTATAATAATTATTGTACTGCCATCAACTATTTTACCCATACGTACCTGTGCTCGCTAACATCACTAAAATTAGTACCCACCATAATTAATTGTAGCCATAGTTATATGGTAATAATTTACCTTGTAGTAGGGAATGAGGGCGAATGGGAAGCTGATCATGAGAGAGAAGAATACACCCGCCATTCCAGCCATCACCATCGCAGTCCACACCGAAGGATAGAGCACCACCACTCCACAAGCAACCAGGTAGGCCAGGTGAGCACAGGTGAGCACGCACCTGATACCAAAGCACCCAGTAATCCATTCCGATAGGAGGGAATAAATGAACGAAACAAAATACAAGGCAACCAGCCCTGCACATCCAACAATCACTCCTTCATCGTAGTTGGCCAACAGCTGCTCATCTTCTGAATCTGGAGACCCTCCATACACCACCTCACCCACAAATGTGGTAAAGAAGAGATACATTGCGAGGAAGGAAAACCAGCTAAAGAACACGGAGACCCATAGTCGAAAAAACGTAAAAGACATGTATTTCACAAAGAGAATATTCCCATAGAAGCCACCAATAATTTCCTTGAAGCATGATACTGGATTCAGGCAGTGACACTGGCTACACTTTGATTGAACAGTAACACTGTCACTGCTTGACTCCAGTCCTATGAGATTTTCTTCACTTGATTCGTCCGTACTTGCTGGAACTACTGATGACTGATCGGTACTTGTAGGAACTACAGATGAATGATCACTACTTGTAGGAACCACAGATGATTGATCCGTACTACTAGGAACTACCAACAATTGATCAGTACTTGCAGAAACTACTGACGATTGATTCATACTTGTAGGAACTATAGACGATTGATCCGTACTACTAGGAACTACCGACGATTGATCAGTACTTGCAGAAACTACCGATGATTGATCAGTACTTATAGGAACTACTGACGATTGATTGTTTGAAGGTTCAACAAGTTCATTTGTGGTTTTAATCTCATCACGATTTTCAGCTGATGAAATGCCTGTGGAATTCTGGTTGTCAGAAGCACTGCTATCAGTTTCAGATGTATTAACAGCTGAAGGTAAGTTCTCTAAGTCCTCAGAACTGACTGACAGCTCATTGTAGGCAAAGTCTCTCTTCTCTTTCACACTGCAGAGAGTGAGCAGCTGGGCAGCGATCAGTATACCAACTGCTATGCCAAACACAACCTTAACTTGTATCTCGAAGCTATCCGCACTTGCAAGACCCAGTTTCTTCCAAGGGATTGCGCTTATTACAGCCCCTATTGTGGCACCAACACCAATCATTGCAGAATAAATGGAATTTCCCCTCTCACTTCTCTCAGGAGGTACCGAATCCAGAAGGTAAGAACGAACTGGAGACTGCAGCATATCCAGGCAGAAATCCATAGCCACAAATGCTACAGAAGTAAATAAAATGACGAAGGTCGTGTGCGCCCCACCACTCAGGTGGAACACCTGCCCAGAAAGAATCTCACCATAGGGAAACAACCCCAGGGCAATACACACAGCAATGGCTAGCCCAAGAATAAAAGGTCGCCTTCTTCCCCAAGAGCACCTACACCTGTCGCTAGCAGACCCCATGTACCCCTGGAAGAGGATGTTAAGCACAGGCCCCACCGCCCACATCACGCTGGCGTACTTTTGGTTCAAACCCGTTTTCAGGAGCGCTGGGGTTCCGTAGCCCGCCTCCACGGCGTAGGCAAACTCTATGGCAAAGGCAGTAGCAGAGAGCATCACGATCCTGTACCAAGCAGGGCCACGCCGCTGCTTGCTCGAAGTTCCCATTTTGACGATTTTTCACCTTTGACCTTGCAAGTATTATAATGCACTGCGAGGCAAATTAATGTCCATGGAAGATCAATGAATCTCATTAAAAATCGGCAAAACGCCCCAAACTAAAATGAATCTCATTAAGACACTGCGCATGCGTATTCCTAAGTTCGAACTCGCAAGCGAAGTTCAAACTGATCGAAGTGATTTGGATGGGAGATGAACCCCATGTCACTGTAATGTATCAAGAGTTCATTTGTATTTTCAGCATTATTTGGAGTGTCAAATTCATAGACTGTGTTAAGGATATTTTCCTCACGTAATTGTGTTTGTTTCATAATTATTGGTTCATTAAGAGTTGATTTCCTATTAGGAGCTGAAGCTGAAGTGGACACAATCAGGAGCAGCACTTGAAGCGGACTCAATTGGAAAGCAACAGCTGAGCAAGCTACTATTATTATGTCACTGCTTACATCACACACACTTGTTCAACAAATTCCATTTTAAGTATAGTAGCTATTATTACCTTAGTACCTTGTATAGAGAATAACATCTCATTACTATTGTTTAACAGGTAGATCTGGATGCCACCATACTGAGGACCATGAGTGTTTTGCTGTATAAGCGTCAAGAGAGGAGAACAGATTGTTGGTCATGTTCACTACCGTCTAAGGACATTTCCATGGTTTCCTACATGAGGTCGAGTCACGGGGGGTGAGCAATGCGTGACCTAATTTGGTCCCACCCCCGACTGACTGACTGCCCATGCCACTTCCGTTACGCACAGAGACACACACACACAGTAAAAGAATGTATTGATATAGTTGCTTCACTGTCCAGCATGCAGTAGCCATGTTAGTCTCGCATGACCATGGCCAGACCTTGTTCCACACAAAGAGGAGAAACAGGGTCTGGCCAAGCAAGACCATAGACAGGCGTACATGCAAGCACGATTGTATGGGCAAGATAATGGGAGTTCTTGGCTATTCACAAACTAGTCCTCTGAGTAGCAGTCTGTACACTTGTACTGTGTCTCCTTTCAATGTGAGCTGTACACAGGAAATTGAACAGTACATCATGACAAAGAACAGCACGGAAGAACTGCATCTCAGACTGATTTGCAAGCTTACGTTTGTGCTGGCTTCCAGAGTCTGGACAGAGCTGTCGTCCTTGGGAGGATGGAACGTGATAGTCACTGTTTTCAAGCCACCAGCCTCAACACTCGACTGACCATGGCAAAAGAGGAACACCCAGGAGATCTTTATACATCACAGCATAATTATAGTATAATACATCGATGTGTGGTGTGAATTATATGCCTTGATCCAAGACCATTCCCACATATTAAGCTGGTCTGGAGGTCTAAGATCAGAGAATGTTTTTAGTTGCATCACCTTCCACTTGGCAATTACACCACTAAACAGAGTGTCTGTAGCATTAGAGCTCAACACAATGTAGTCTCATTCCCAGCTCATGGTTGAGTAGGTTTGCTACAACACTAGTGTTACTAAGGCCTTACCTTGAGTGGTTCAATAGAGAATGCCTTAGCATTATGATTTGAAGCAGGTATAGGGTCAATCACGAAATCACCCGAGTTCTATAGCAATAGTGTTGAAAGAGACTAGAGTAATCAACCCCATCTGAGCAGAACTTCTGTGCAGCCAGTTGCAAGTATATTGTATGCATGAAGAAAAATGGAACCTCAATCCTACCTTTTTAACCAGGGGTGTCTTGATGCACCCGACCTGGATCTCTCTGGTGACAGGTAAGCTCTTTCCCTCCCCTGAGTGGCACACCAGCATCAGGAGGAGGGGCTTTGGGGGAGGTGGGTGACCGTCCGGTGGAGGAAGCCTTGCATCCATAGACTCTTCCTCCGGCGCAATGGCCTCCCCTCCCAGCACAAACATGTTGCTAGAGCACCCCTGGCCTTTGAGGTGGACGGTGTATGACAGCTAGATAGTATGATTGAAGAAACGGTAACTGTTTGAGAAGGGTTCTGTTCGATGTGGTTTAAACATACCTGTCCATTCAGCTCAATGTGGAGGACATCTGCGTAGAATGGGCTCTCATGGTCAGGAGAGAAGTTGACAGCAATGTCTTGAGTTTCACCTGCACACATTATGCATGTACTCAAAGCAAGACAGAGTACTGGCCCGGGATGCTACACCATGTATGCATTCTGCCAACCTGACTCAATCTTTCCTTTGAATGGCACACAGTTGAAGGCTGGCTGTCCGTTGTAGTTTGAGGTCCCTGCATATAATTCAACCCACACAAGGATAAGTCAGTGTTAGTAATCAAAGTACTTTATGTACCTAGACGTTCACTTTCTAGTGATGAGTATCATGTACCATAAAACATGTACTTATACCACCAACTGTAAAAGTGAGCCATCTCTTAACACCAATGTGGCCAAGTGGCATGGTTAAAGCATTGGACTGTGGGTATATCAAGCTATTTTCTTGTATGGCCTGTTGCAGCTCTCCACAAATTTATTTCAAATAAAAAAAAAGAGAAAAAAAGTCCCATGCAGCCACTGCCCCCAGCAAGGATTTCCTTCTCCTTCAGAGTACACTCACCCCTACCACAAAGGCCATCAAGCATCAGTCACGGGTTCGGCCTCATTTCCCACTACTGTGCATGGTATCCTCAAAACAAAACAAACAGGCTTACAGCATAACCTTCATACTTACTGAATGGACGCTCTGTTCTGACACTGGGAAGCCGGCTCTCCAGGTGTGCATGGTACCTCACGCTCAGGGGGGAGTGGTTCTTCAGCTGCATGTTGGAAGGGAGATATCATTGCATCATGTCATATGGCAAGTCTATTGCTTCCTCTAATGTACGCGTAGCTTCTTGTATTTTGTTTCACTTCATGTTTATTGTTTGTGTATTTGACTATTGGTATCTTAGACAATGATGTTATTTTGTGTAGTATCTACATACTTCATTTTTGTTTGCCCTTACATTTTTACTTGCATATGCTATAGTTAACTGTTCTCTTAATAAGAGAAGTTATCTCTACCCATTTTCTTGAAGCTGGATGAGACAGCTGTGTGCCAATATCCAGTCGAATCATAGTTCTAGCCCACCAGATCACTACATGAGCTGGGATTGTTCTCAAATCTACCAGAACTGCCTAGACAAGCAATGAGAGTGTTCCAGTTTTTGTTGTTTGCATGTGGAAATAGTGTGGAGTATAATATTATAATAATAGGAGGGCCTGGGAATGGTACAATCACCTGCAGAGTCTTGGTCGTGGTGTCACTGACGAGTGCATGCCCCATATCACACACATCTCCCTCCGGGAGTAGCTCCACATGGGGATCAACTCCTTTCCCAGCAAGCTTCAGCTCCAGAGACGACAGATGACCGCCGTAGTACAACTTGAGGGGCTCATAGTACTGTGTAAACAGTCGAATAGTGCTGGGACAATATTATTGTCAATCTACCTGCTTAATAATCAATAATGATATGACTTACTCAAGTATCGATATTATTACCCCGTGCGCATGCGCAGCAGGGGGTAGAGTGATCGGTTTGTCTGTCCGTCTGTCCGCAGTCCAAGCGCTGTTTGAGCAGTGAAGGCCTTATTGAAGGCCTTATTGAAGGCTTATTTTAGGATAGAAGTGTCAGAATTCAGAAAATACTAGCGTCTACATAACTCACAGACCAGAGATCTACTCGAGAGGCTGAGAAAAGCTGCGTAAAAGTCGTGCTTCTAATTTATACAATTTGACCACACCCAATTTCTAACATTACTGCCACAACTTACGGTATCTCATTCTGCATGCTGACATCGCTGTATTATAGTACTACTGTATTAAATCATGGCCTAGCTAGTGTGTATTATCCATGAGCTAGCTCATCGTGCATGCTGTATGAATAGGCCTATAGCTGTCAAGTCAAAGTTGCGCACGGGGTACGTGCTCTGCTGAGCACCTCTAGTATTTTATTTATTATTTACCAAGTACTGGGAAATATCACGAGTCTGTTGCCGCAGGCACGAGTGACAATACGGCAACAGACGAGTGATGTTTCCCAGTACACTATTGTAGGCAATAATGGATATGCAGTATTGTCCCAGCACTATAGCTGAGAGCCAATTACAAATAACCACACATCCATTTCCTCCCCCTCACCTTCCCTCCGGCCTGTGGTGAGAACTTGACGAGCATAGTGTGTGAGGCTCCGGGTGGAAGGTCTCTCAGTGCATTGCGCAACTCAAATGGACCATGGGGATCCAGTAGAGACGACGTCAGCTAGGGAAGGAGTAAAACTGTAACAGCACGGCCAGTCAGCTACTCCAAACTATGATCTGTTACAGTATGAATAACAATATGAAGCGTACGTTGAGGAAACTGTCTGAGATGTTCTTCACTGTGACTGTTCTGACTGCTGTGTCACCTGTAATGCAAGCAGTGGACGAATGAGATAGCAACAGAATACAGTAAGTGCTATACAGATGTTGTTATCCAGCCTCCAGCACTATGTGCTGTACAGATGTTGTCATCCAGCCTCCAGCACTATCTTTGCTTTTGCAAACCAGAACAAGAAGTGCCCAGTAGAGCACTTACCTAGCCTCAAAACCCAGGCACAGAGGTTCAAGGCTAAGCACTTACTGACGGAAAAGGCAATCACTCTACTCCTTACTGCACATCCGCACACGGGGTAATGGTCAAAGACCAGTGGTGGAGAAGGCGTGGACAGGATACCTTTGATACCACTGTTAGGGTAAAATGTGCCAGTCACTAGTTAACTACAGCAGAGCACTTGCTAACCTGTTCCAACGTTGCTGAAGTCAACAGTGGTTCTTCCACTGTCAGAAGTGACTGCTAGCCCTGGCCTCACAATGGGGGCTGTCACCTCCAGGTACAGAGTGTCCTCCAGCCTGCGTGTGTTATCACAGATCAAAGACAAATACTCACTCCCCCCCAACACAAACACACGTTTCAGTACGATGAACCATAAACGACAGCTACATATCATTCTAGGGCTGGAGCTCCTTGCATATAATTATGCACAAAAGCCATTCAGAGGACACAAAGCAGAGCTGTAGACACTGGTTCTCATACCCCCCCCCCCCCCCCCCCCCCCCCCCCCCCCCCCCCCCTCCCCTCACCTGTAGGCAACAGCGTCCAGCTCTGATTGGGGCGCCTCAGAGGAGACAAAGCAGGGGATGCTGAGCTGAAGACACTGGTTCTCTGAATTGTTAAGCAGATTTGAGTAGGCCTGCCACCACAGGTCAGACCTGTTAGAGAAATGCACCAAGAGGGATTTACAACTCTGTCCACCATCGATCCTGGATACCACGATCAGCAGACTCAGATTGCATCCACCAGCTCATACTACATATGGCTCACCCCAATTACCACACACACACATGCATGTGACATCACATGTACATGACATGTGGCATGACATATACATGACATCACTGCATGTGACATCATGTCACGGACATGACATCACATACTGTGTACGCTGGTTGATGCAAGCAATGGCGGCCGGCCAACGGGACGATAAAAGTGCTAATAGCTCAACTACCAAGGTTAGTCTCTGCACATTTCTATAATGTCAAACACATCATGCAGTGGCGATCGTGATGGTATAGTTCATGTGCCTTCCCTGAGTGTTGAAACATTACCCAGAAATTGGGTCACCCATACACATTGTGATACCATAGACACCAGAATCTAGAGGGTTTCATCAAACTACCTATAGCTACAATCCACACATACATACAAACAGTTGTGTATTCCAAAGTGAAAGTGTTATACAAACAAGGTGGAGAATCATCCCAAGTAATGCGTGCCATGTTGCTAGTGCAAGCTTGTATAGTTTACTGTCTGAGGTTCACATTCTGCATTTCACATCACGTAGAGCTCCATGCGTTCTATCGGGGTGTCTTCTGTTGAGCCTCCAACAGTATTACAAATCCTGACTTCAATGTCATCAGTGGTAGCATTGGGCAATCGTACATTGAACCATGGTGGTGAGTTGAAGGAGCAGCAGGTGCTAGAGGGTCCACAGCCCTGTCCATCCCACAGAGGGTCACCGTCTGGCCAGAAAACGTAATCATTGCCTTTATATTGAGCCAGGCCTGATTCACAGAAGTAGTTCTGTCCGACAAACGAGGGAGCTCTTCGTGCATTGTAGCTCCCTGCAACACAGGGGCAAGCTGACCAAGCATTCTGTGTAGTCTCATCGTAGCCACCAGCAAAGGTCCAGATGTGCTGGCGGGGAGAGCCGTGTGTCACACTAACTCCATCGACATAGTTGGTGTCTATAGATCGCCTGGAACCACGAAAGGCATTTGGGGCTCCTATCTGGTAGCCGGTGATCCTTCCACACACCTGGATGTACTGCACACCACTGGTGCTGCAAGTGACTCCCTCACAGCTACCGGCAGCATTGGACCTTCTCCCACACACCCTGTGCGGGCTGGTGACCTCCTGCCACACGGAGGGACACTGCTGAGAGGGGTCACTCATGTTGAGGTATGCTACACGTCTCCAGCCAGATCCACCACATGGGTGCTCGATTGTGGACTCATTCGGGAGCTGTGAGGTGGCTTGCAAGCGGGGCACTACAGCCTCCTGGAGTAGACTCCGTATAGCACTTCTCACCTCACCTCTCACTATGTCTCGCTGTTCCTGAGAAGGGCAGGACTGGCTGCCATCTCCACGCAGGACTTGGCCGGGGTAGGTGAGGGGTAGAGTGGTGTTAGCTTCCTGGGCCACAGCTGGCTGGGTTAGGGGAGCAAAGCTAGCCAGAGCCATGCAGACCAGGAGGGAGGGAGCTTCCATCATAGCCATAGTGGTCAATTGGCTTGGCGTCTTGGACAAACTGTTGTCTAAGAGCTGCCGCAACTCAACGCTACTGCACTACAGTACTCTGTGAAGCTGTCCCTGTAATACAGTGTCCTTTATTGTAGTTGTACACGTGCATGTGTGCTATTCACACTGGCTCTCATTCAATCCACGGCAGAACTATAGGAGAGATTTGTTTTGCCACTGAACAGTGGATGAAAGCACTATGGTGATAGTTACTATAATTATAGTTACTTACATGAACACGGTCACACCTCCACCCCCCCCCCCCCCCCACACACACACACACACACACACACACACACACTCACACCACTCACCCCTCTCTGGGTGGCTCCACTTGCTGCGGCTGTCGCTGCTTGCTTTCCCTTCCATCTGACGGTGGTGGTTTGAGCTGGGAGGAGGAGGAGGCCAGGCTAGCTTTGCTGCTGGAGGGGAGGGAGCTCTTCTGGCTCTGACGACTTGGCTGACGACTTGGCTGACGCTTCGGCTTCTTCCGCTGTACAAGATAAGTTAGATGATCTGATTGGCTGCCGGCTGTATTGTACATGTATAAATACCTTAAACGATGAAACCCTTGGGGCCTACAGGATTTAGATCCCCTTGGAAACCTATAGACACACTTGTGTGGGGCTTCCGTGGGGCTGTAAATCCTGTAGACCCCTCGGTTTCATCTTTTAACCTACATGTATAATTATCCCACTGAGGATGTGAAGCGGAGGATACTACATGCAGTTCTTTGTGCAAGTCCAGCAGGCCTAACATCGTACATATAGTGCTATAGTATAGTCCAGCAGGCCTAACATCATACATAGTGCTATAGTATAGTCCAGCAGGCCTAACATCGTACATAGTGCTATAGTATAGTCCAGCAGGCCTAACATCATACATAGTGTTATAGTATAGTCCAGCAGGCCTAACATCATACATAGTGCTATAGTATAGTCCAGCAGGCCTAACATCATACATATAGTGCTATAGTATAGTCCAGCAGGCCTAACATCATACATAGTGCTATAGTATAGTCCAGCAGGCCTAACATCGTACATATAGTGCTATAGTATAGTCCAGCAGGCCTAACATCATACATAGTGCTATAGTATAGTCCAGCAGGCCTAACATCATACATAGTGCTATAGTATAGTCCAGCAGGCCTAACATCATACATAGTGCTATAGTATAGTCCAGCAGGCCTAACATCGTACATATAGTGCTATAGTATAGTCCAGCAGGCCTAACATCATACATAGTGCTATAGTATAGTCAAGAGTGCACACCCACCGGTACATGGATACTACAGTTCTTTGTGCAAGTCCAGCAGGCCTAACATCGTACATATAGTGCTATAGTATAGTCAAGAGTACACACATGTATATCCAATATACCAGCTAGCAGGTTGGCTAGCCTATACAGCTAGGTCCCAGGCTGTCACACTTCCAGTTTTGAACTACATGTATAAGGACAGCTGCAACAGCTTATGGTATGGCGAGGGGAGGGGCAGACTTCTCTATACTAGTAGTGGGATCAAGATCGCAAGAGTGCATAAGTAGACCTGTCTACTAATCCAAGCGGTGTTTGTGAAGAAACTCAGCTACAGCACTCACAGGTGACGGCTGTGGGTCAGTTTCTTGCGGCTGGTCACTGCTCAGGGGTTCTGGCTCCTGTGGCTGTGGTGCGAGGGCAGTGGCCAGTTTGAGCGCCTCCTGATGGACGGCTTCTGGGTCAAGCCGGGGCGTGAACTGAACTTGGATATCAACACTCTGTTGGTGTGTGGGCGTGAGTGTGGAGTGTATTGTGTGTGTGTGTGTGTGTGTGTGAGTGTGTGCATGCAAGCGAGAGTGAGTGTGTAGTGGGTGTGAGGGCGCGAGTGAGTGTGCACATACACACACACTCACTCACTCTAGATACCCATCACACTCAGTGGCACACACACACACACACACACACTCACACGATTGGGGTGAGGGGAAGGAACTACATATGTTCATGTGCCATCACATTTGGCAGAAACAGCACTCCTGTTACGTACATGTATATAGGGCAACTGATGAGCCATTTCGGCCAAAAATGAAACAAAATTGGCAGAAACAGCACTCCTGGTAAACAACAGATCCCTACTCAGGACTGGGGCATGCAGCTATAGCACACTAATTTTGTAGTAGGATACGTGCAGGTAACTTGGGCTAGGAACGAGATATGAGGCTGGGATTTGCACCATTGTGATCAGCGTGAATGGAGCATTCCAGTGATGTCCATTTTGGTGTAGGTTGAATTTTGACCCAAAATCATGAAAATCCATGGATTATAGCCTTTGGTTGCATGCAATTTTTTGATAAAATGTGACCGACATTAAAAAACACTTTTAGGAGATTATTTGAAAGCTATTTTCATGCTGATCGCAATGGCGCAATTCCCAGCTTCATATCTCATTCCTATACCTAGATACAATACCATAGACAACGTAGGGAATACGCCAAGGATTATAATATTGCTATGCTAGGTATCTTGGGCTAGGAACGAGATATGAAGCTGGGATTTGCACTATTGTAATCAGAATGAGTGGAGCATTCCAATGATGTCCATTTTGCTGTAGGTTGAATTTTGACCCAAAAATACAAAAATCCATGGATCCTTTGGCGAAATGCGCCCGACATGAAAAAACACTTTTAGGACATCATTTGACAGCTCTTTTCCTGCTGATCGCAATGGCACAATTCCCAGCTTCATATCTCATTCATACAACATTCTCTTCCAATTCTCAATATAGGGCAACTAAAAGACACTCAATAACTAGCCTCGTTCCCAGGCTGCGCGGCCTGCGAACGAGGCTACTCAATAACATGAGTTGAGCTATAGCACAGTTCTTCCTACCTCTCCAAGGGGGACCACGCCCACTTGAGGACATAAACTAATGGGGAACCCTTCGGGCACAACAAATTCAAATGCCTTTGGTCCCTGTGGCAGGACAGCCCCCCGGATCACCGCGCTGTTGAGTCGGCTAAGTTTGAGATTGCTCAGTGACACTCTAGCTGTCCTGACATCGTTCACAGCAGTGGGGGCAAAGTTGATGACGTTCTCTGACAGCTCAAGGGGGGGTAGGACGCCAACACCACGACAGGGCAGCTTGAAGGTCCTGGGATGAGATGAGAAGAAAGGGCCAAAGAAAGTCTCTAGTGCTTGCAATTCCAGAGTTCACCAGCTCAGTTTTGGCCCGCCATTTTGTCCCCAAGCTGCAAGCAAAGTGCTGGAACGATACTCTACTGCTACGCCCTATCAGACTTCCAGGTACTGGTCATATGCCCTACCCATCGGTGCCGGTCTTGCAGGTGAGGTCAAAGGAGTACTCCCGCGGTTTCCTGGCACTGAAGATGACGTCCAGGGGGAGGGTCTCGTGGGGTAGCAACGTTCCGAAACCATCGCCAGGCTGCACCTCAACAAACTGAAGGGATAGTGTAATTAATAAGACCACCCCCCTTTTAGAGTAAAGATTTTGCAAAGGCTATTACACTGCTAAAGCATTGTACGGCATACGGGCAGCACAGTAAAGTCCTGCTGAGTGAAACTATTATAAATTTATTGTAAAGAAGGATTGGTACCTCGGGTAGGTTGACGAACCCAAACTGCTGTGGGAGGATGGACTTGTTGGTGATGTGGAGGGTGGCCACCGCAGACTCATGGACCGTGCAGCTTCCAAAGTCGAGGGTGGGTACACTGAACTCAAGGTCGGAGGAGGACACTTGAGCATACACAGTGAGGGGGACTGGGCGGGTCTGTGTGGGCAATGGTTACGTTAGGATACTGTTATGATACAGTTAGGATATTGGTTAGGATAATGTTAGGATACCATTTAAGTACTGGCAGGATATCGTTAGGGAATACTGTTAGGATACTGTGGAATCTATCATACAAAATCAATTTCAGCTTGTCTACAAGTAAACTACACTTTGAACGTTTTGCCTCAAACCACAGTCTGTCTGTCTGTCTGTCTGTCTGTCTGTCTGTCTGTCTGTCTGCCCATCTGTACCCTCACGTACCTGTTCCGCCACCTCTATCTGAACTGGGACCTCCAGGTAACCACTGTCCATGTTAAAGTGGCCACTACAATCTGCAAAAATGGACGGCTTTGGTGTGAACTTGAGCTGGGCAGAGAAGGAAGACTCGCCCTGTACTAAACCATGCTTAGGGAGGATCTCCATGTGTGAGTGCAGTTCAGCAGGGAGATGGAAGGTGATACGGAGGGCAGTCACAGCCCTGTGTGTGTGTGTGTGTGTGTGCATCCATTGGTGTGCATGTGCATGTGTGTGTTATGTGTGTGGTATGTGTGTGAGAGTAGCCTCGTTCCCAGGCCTTCCGCACCTCCAGTTTTTGATCGCTTGCAGTGCGGAAGGCCTGGGAACGAGGCTATGTGAGAGTGCATGTATGTGCATGTGGGGGAAACACAAAAATGCGGTAAGCTAATTATACCACCCAGTTGAATTCATACCTTTTGTGCACGAATCTCAACAAACTGTATACTACTAGGCGATATCTTGCAAAACTTTGTATATTTCAGTAAACTATACCTAGGCATGTATAGTGATACTAGCCTCACCTGTTGTGCACTACAATGGAGTCCTGGTAGAGTCTCTCCAGCATGCATATCCTCAGGTCCATCGTCTCCCGCTCCACATACACCGGGAGATCAATACCTTGGCCCCGTGCCTGGATGGACACCTGGGGGTCGAGACAAGGGATACACACACTCACAGGCACTCACTCACACACACACACACACACACACACACACACACACACACACACACACACGCACACACACACACATCTAAGTTATCTGATTCGATCAACACTAGTCTCGTTCCCAGGCCCTGCCCAGCTTTTTGTTACCTGCAATGAAAAGCTGGGTGCCATGAGCGGGGCCTGGGAATGAGGCTAGATAATTATAAACTCTAGCCTCGTTCCCAGTCCCACGCCCAGCTTTTCGTCACTTGCAGTACGGTAACCGTACTGCAAGTGACGAAACACTGGGCGTGGGACTGGGAACGAGGCTATATATACACATGACTTGTACCTGTGCTCTATTATCCATGCTTGTACTCAAACTAACTCCCAATGCACTTATATACAGCTTGAGTATCTGTAAACATAATATTTTGTGTATCTGTAAACATTATTATTTTTGTAATTGTACATGTATTGTAAACTGTACCAGTAGGTATTGGCAGTACAGTCAACTGAGTATCCATATCCCACAGATGGTACAGGAACTCACTGGCTGCAATGAGGGATGTGAGAATGTGAGGAGGAAGTCTTCCCTGTGGCTGGAGGCATCCTCAGGAGCAAACACCAGCTCCACCGAGCAGGAGCCAAAGGCTCCGACTTCTCCTTCAGACACCTGCACAAACAGGGCACCACGACACATCATGCTTGTTACATAGACACTCTCCTCAGGTCAGCAAGTCTACTAGCCTCGTTCCCAGGCATCCACCTTTTTCTCCACGGCTGCGAGATAAAATCTGGGCGGAGGCCTGGGAACGAGGTCTACTACACAAGAAATGACCCAAGCCTTTATTTCACATGTAGCACCGGATAATTATGTTCCAGTAACGGACAACATTTGCCAAAGGTCATGAATTGGTGATACGTATATGAATGACTGGATTCCCTGTCCAGACGGTGAATGCGGCCCTTGTGGAAAACACGGCCTACTACACTAGTACACATACCTTTCCGACCTTGATGGCGGGGGTGCGGACTGTGTCGGGGATGCTCAGGGCCACTGGTGGAGGGAACGAGATTTGAGATTACAGCTGGAGGCAAAGTATGCAATGAGATTAGCTGTACAAGCACTTCAGCTCCACTAAGAGGCTCACCTTGGCTCTGTGTAATGGAGATATCGTGATCAAGATTTCCAGGGGCATCCTCTTCAAAACGGTTGGTAGCATCACCACCTCCACCCTCCCTCTTCCCCTCCTCCTCCTCTCCCTCCCCCACTCTCCCCTGCTTCCCTCTCTCGTCCTTCCACGTCAGCGATTTCTGACTGAGAGAGCCAAGATCTCCCACTGACCGGCTTTTCAGCTGGTCCTCATCAAGGTCGGGAAGACCCATCTGCGTGGTAGTGACATCGACTGCAGACATGACGCTAAGAGCACTCCTGTCTGAGAGCTCCCCAACTGAGACCTCGTCACATGGGGGTGGGGCACACGACCCAAAAGAGGGTACCTGGGAGTGCGTACCAGATAATGTCAGTGGTTATACCAGGTACCGTAGGTATGGCAACTTACAACCTAGTTAGCCCTGTAGCCTTCTGTGTTGGCATCAGGTCAGGGGCTCATTCCCATTCTCCCCCTAACACACACACACACACACACAAACACACACACACACACACACACACACACACACACACACACACACACACACACACACACATACACACACAGCACAAACCTGAATGGCCGGGACTACACTTGGGGCAGCCACAAACTGGAACCTCGTCGGAACAGCTCCAGTGTTGTGGAGCGTGATACGCCTTTTGACAGTCTCCCCAACACACACCCGCCCAAAGTCCACCTCCCTCTTCTCAACAGAGACGAGGCACTGCTTGGTGAGGCACTTTACTGGGATGGAGAAGGGTCCTGTCTGCGAGAGAAGGTGGATCTCCCCTATAAGATCTTTGTTGAGCTGTGTGGACGGTGAGATGTATGAGTCGAGGTGAGGGTATGGGGTGGCGGAGGGTGTGTGTGTGGGTGGTGGTGAGGGTGAGTGTGTGGATGGAGATACGTACCTTTGGCTCAAATGTAACGTTCATGTGGCAGGTCAGACCAGCGGACATGGATCCAGGGGGGTTGAAATTGACGGTGATGAAATCCTTCAGGTGCTCGCTGAGTCCAAGCAGCTTGCAGTGGTTGACGGTGTAGGACACGTTGGTCAGCTGGAGACGCTGGCGGAAGACTTTACCCACCTCAAAGTCCTTGAAGACCACCTCAGCAGGTTTGCTGAGGAACGCTTGTCCCTGCACAACAAAAGAAGAGTGAGAGGAACGAATTATGCTAGTGCTGCCACAAGACCCACACTACGAAAACTTAATGTCCTATACATGTGTATGTCACATCCTAGTGTATAGATTACTACAAGTAGTAAATCAGTTTGGTGGATCTCTCATCAAGCACACCCTGGCCTGAAATATGACCCTGAGGGTGTCTGGAACCCTGAGGGTGTCTGGAACCCTGGAATAGAGAGAGCCCACCATACATGTAAATCTGACTATGTAAGGCAAAGTATATTGCTATGCCCAACTTTCCTCTGACAGATAATGACATTCACGATAGCATCACATACTTAGAAGCTCTCATTTAGCTATGTGAGTTGATACTCTGAGTCTGGGACAAAATACGACCTCACCGCTAACCTTGAACTCCCTCCCAGCAGCCACTTGTTTCACCACCACGCTCTTCCTCAGTTTCTCCATGGCACCCTCCCTCATCTCCCTCTCCGCCTTGCTCTCCACCTTACCTCCCCCTTGGCCTCCCTCACCTCCTCCCTCACCACCTCCGCTGAGGGTGACCGTCCTCCTCTTCTTCTCCCACAACCCTTGGATCTCAGGCTCTGCTAGATTCTCTTCACTAGTGAGTTTTGAAGTAGTTTGAATTTCCCGTAAATGCTCATCAAAATGACTCTCCTCATCCGAAGAATCAAAATGCACCTCTTTTTTCTTTTCTCCTTCAGCTGGTTTGCCCACAGACACTTCCTCTTCACCTTTGCTCCCAATTGCAGGGGCTTCCCCTTCTGTAACCACAGCCCCACTCCCATCGTATCGTGTGGTCACTTTCCGTTTCTTCTGGAGGTGAAGACTTCTCTTCGAGGGGTGAGGAGCCTGCTCCCGGTTGTGCCAGTGGGCCTTTGAGAACTTTGTCTCCAGCTTCTTCTGCATTTGGCTCTCCTCAAGGAGCTGGGACACAATCTGGAGCTGTCTCTCTCTCTGCTTCTTCGTGAAAGCATGTTTGGTCTTCTTAAATGTCTCGATTCGCTGCCTTTTGAGAAACACCTCGTCTGGGTTGCCGCCCTCCGAGAGGATTTGATCTCTCTCTGCCTTTTCGAGCTTTCTTTGTTTCCTCTCGTTCTCGTGAACCAGCATCTGCTGGGCCTGGATGGTTCCCTAGAGTGTGTGTGTGTGTGTGTGTGTGTGTGACAAATGTGAAAGATGTGAAGATTCCTTCTCCACGCACACACACACACACCACACACACACACCACAACACACACACACGCATGCACGCACGCACACACACACACACACATGCACATACACACATGCACACACACACACACACACACACACACACCACACACACACACACACACACACACACACACACACACACACACACACACACACACACACACACACACACACACACACACACCTGGCTGTCCTCAATGTTGCTCTTGAGGCTCAGCAAGGCCTTCATCCTCCGCTCGAGGTGGGCACGATGCTTCTCCCCTTCTACTGCCTCTTGCTTTCTCCGGCGATCCAGCGTCTGCCTCAGGAACTTCCTTCCCTCCTCTTGGGTCAATCTTGCACGCTCTAGTGCCACCCTCATCTGCTCCTCCTGTTCCATCAGAGAGGTCTGGTGTAGCCTGGAGGAGAGAGGGGGTCCAGAGAAGGGAGGGAAGAAGGGAGGGAAGAAGGGTGGTAGGTGGGAGGGAGGAGAGGGAGAGGTGGAACGAGAGGGGAGAAGGAAGGCAAAAGGAAGGGGAGAAGGGGGAGGCAGTAGGAGTTGGAAGGAGCGAGAGGTGGGAGGAATAGGAGACAGATGAAGAGAGAAACAAACTATTGGATAAAACAGAATTTGAAATCATCTTATGTTATGAGTATGCAAACAATATTGCTCCCCCTTCCACACACACACACACACACACATATATACCTGTCCTGGGCCTTTCTACTCATCTCTGCATTCACCATCATCCTGGTCTGTCCCTGCAGCCGCTGCATGGCCCTCCTCCCTCTCACCTCCCTCGCTACCCCCTCCTCCCGCTCCAGTCTCGCCTCAGCCTCCTCAAACCTGCTGTATGACACCCGGGCCTCCGACAATCCCAGCTCTGCTACCTGCAGCAAACAGAAGGAATTTCTCCTTGTGGCAGGTGTCTCAGAGCATCAGCCCACCGACACTTTCTTTCTATCTATCTATCTATCTATCTATCTATCTATTTATGTATGTATCTATGTATCTATGTATCTATCTATCTATCTATCTATCTATCTATCTAATATTAGACGTGTACCACATAATTCTAGCAACATAGCATCTGTGTAGCCTCGTTCCCAGGCTCCCCCCCCCCCCCCCCCCCCCCCAGCTTTTTGTCACATACTACACTGTATACATAAAGCTGGGGAATAACTGGGGACAACGCTGTGTTGGTTGTCCGAGGGAACAGGCAAATTTGCAAGGACATTTCACATCCTCCCTGGCCCCACTTCACTTGTGCACTACACCAGGGTACCATACTGGTGTCGGTACCAGACCCTCGCCCACGTGCGAGGGTCTGGTACAGAGACTAGGTACACATGTACCATACCTGCAGTTTTTCCTGAATGCTTTTCTCCACCTGCTCCTCTGCTGCAATCTCCTTCCTCACTTTAACCAACTTGGAACGGAGAAGGCCGACCGAAGCCATGCTCGTTCCACCCTCCTCCCCGTCCCTCTCCACCTCTCGCTGATCTTTGCTGCTGCAGTGAGAGATCGCCTCCTCCAGGGTGGTGCACTGGGATAGCAACTGGCCAAGGTGCTCACGACAACGGATCAACTGCTCCCTGCAGTGAGTAAAAACTGGGGACATTCGACTACAGTAGACTACCTGCTGATCAGAGCTGTAGTGTCACTTTGGTGTTATTATAACTACCAGTCCTGCAAGTGACAAACACTGGGGTCAGAATGGAGGCTAAGGGATTTAGGCTACACCGGCCAGCACAACACTGTCAGGCAGACATTGCTTCCGCCCACCTGGCCTCCTCAACAGCTTGTTCCTTCTCCTCCACGTTCTTCTTCAGCAGGTCGATGTGCCTTCTCAGGTGCAACTGACGGAGCACCTCTTGCTGGGAGAGGACAGCGGCGGCCATGGTAACAGAGGGCCCCTGCCACTCGGACAGCCCCACACCTCCCATCCACGACCCTTCATCCCTACACAAGAGAAGCAGCACGATACAAGCTCATTTCATACGAACTTCACAGTTTGTGTACAAGCTTAAGCCACCATTGCTGTCACATGGGTACTTCAACAAGGTACTCCTCACTTAGCAAGTTAGCAACCAATATATTGCCCATGTCATACACTCAAAGTAGAACCCCCTAGACCACTGGCAGGCTATGGACTAGGAGGCTATGACCCACCCACCCCCTCGCCCTCCAGCATCTGTGAAGCCCAGTACATGTAGGTTGCTGATATTTGTACGATTTTGTAGCAGGAACCCAAGGAAACATTGGGGGGTGGAGCTGGGGTGGGAGCATGGGGGTGGGGCTGGGTGGGAGTGGGGCTGGGGGCATGGGGGTGGGGCTGGGGTGGGGCATGGGAGTGGGGCTGGGGTGGGGCATGGGGCTGGGAGCATGGGGGTGGGGCTGGGGTAGGAGCATTGGGGGTGGGGCTGGGGTGGGAGCATTGGGGGTGGGGCTGGCTGCATGGCAGTGAGCTATTCAACCTACCTCCAGTAATCAGTCTGCATTGCACGTATGTTTTACTAGTTAGATACAGCAGAACAGGTATCACCAGCTGACTGAGCACTTACTGGGTTGAGTGTACGTTATCTGTGCTGGCTGAGAGCAAATCATCTGAATCAGATCCAAGGAAATCTACACAAAAGATGATATGAGTTAATTTGCTGTGCAAAGACATAGAGGAGGAACCCTGGAAACATTGTTGTAGAGCTGCAACATGTATTCGGATCTATATAATAGTATAGGCACTCAAATTCCTGTTCAAATGTAATTTTACTCATTATCAAAGGAAGAACAAATGAACATGCAGCACCAAAATAAGTAAACCAATCAGATACGAGCTTTGAAACCATTTAGAATACCCACAAAGTGCAGCTTGCAATCGGTTTCTGGTCTGGCATGCGATATCGATTGCAAAAGTATGTGCACCTTCGCTCTCTTCACTCCTGGAGGGTTCAGAACTGAAAGACCGCGAAGATTCTGCCCTGGAAAGACACTGCCTCTCTTCAGGAGCACTCAATACTCGCACGTAATCCGTCATGCTTGCTTTTTCGCGCGATCGCACGAGCAGAGCTCTAATTCTATTTAAAGCGCATCAGATTGAATTAAACTGTTTCCATAGAGACAAGATATTCACGTGCAACTCCAAGTGACCTTTGACCCCCAGCTTACTTTACAGTAAACAAAGTCGACGGCAGTGCATGCAGTGTAGAGGTATGGCGGCTGCCCAGACAAGGAAGTGCTGGGATACCTGCAAAAGAGAGTACGCCGACTCCTTCTGTCGGCTGGCAGAAGTATTACTAGCTTTCTCGAACGGTATCCTGACCCTGGTGACGTTTGGGACGCCTTTTTGGTTGGAGCAAGAGTTTCAGGATGAAAATCGCGCAACTATTTTGTACCACTCGGGGTTGTGGCAGAACTGTACCCTCTTACTGGGGTGCGTTCCGATCCCCGTGAATGTACCAGGTGAGTGACCCTGTGACTAACGCGAACGCCCCACGGTGTCAGGGCCTAGGATTATAGGGTTGTCAGCTAGGCTGTGTTTTCCAAAACGTTGGGGGGGGGGGGGGGGGGGGGGGGGGGGTCACATATAGTGCAAGTAGCAAGCTTTAATTGCCAAAGGCTGACAAACATCACCTGAAACATTACTTATCTCACACATAATAGATCATTACGATGGCACTATACTATAGTCTAATCTTTGAAGTGTGCAGCTCTATGTCGAGCCATGCTAGAGGGATTCTTTCAAGAGTGTATGGTAGAGCCGTTTTGAATGTGCTGTTTCAGGCCAGGTAGTTTACAGGCCCTGGCCAGCTTTCAATCACTTGCAGTACAGAAAAGCAGGAGAGCCTGTTACAGTGATATAGGGATAAACGGATGGTAGAAAGGGTTTTGATTGTGCGTGCATGGGCACAATGAGGCTCAGAAGACGGGACGACTGTCATACATGTCAATGTAAAGTCCTTGATTGAACAGCATGCGAAGTGTTGTCCTTTTCTTCTGAAGAAGCCGTTTGTCGATTACGGCATTATCATACCATTCCTACTCTATGGTGCTGCAAAGGGACAAAAACCTGAAGGCCTGGGAATGAGGCTACACGTAGTGTACAGGCATCCACAAGAAACAATGCCACAGGCAGTGTTTCATATAGAAAATCCATTCAAGTCGGGGCGAAATTGTAGCATGGCGAAGTAAGGGGGGGGGGGAGGCATGAGTTGTCTTGCATACATAGTGGTTCTTGGGTATCTTTCAAGGGGGGCAGCAAAGACTCAAGACCCCCCCCCCCCCCCCCCCCCCCCCCCCTCAATGAAACAATGCCACTTGTAGTTTTGATCAAGTTTGCCAGTCAACAAATAGTGCTGTCTTGTCACTCCTCTCTCTTTTCTCTCTCTTCTCTCTCTTTCATTCCCAGCGTACTCAATTGCCTCACGTTTGTTCATGGTGCTTGCTCTGGCCAGTGGCATAGCCGCCTGGGTGGCCACCATTGTGGCGCTACTGCAGCACAAAGCCAGGTGGCTGGTGTGTTCCGCTGTAGCTTATGCCATTCAAGGTAGGAAGCCTGATGGTATGTACGTTCCTGTGTATACAGTTTCTTGAACCAAATCACCTCCTCTTACAACAACTGTTGTACAGTTTCATGTGTAGCTTATTGAATTTCTGGTGTGTATACTACTATGGGTAAACACCTGTTTTATTTCCTCTTTCACCCTTCTCCTCTCTCTCCTTTCCCACCTCTTTCCTGTACCCCTCCTCACTCCTTCCCTCAACTGTGCCTCCCCCTCCCCTCCTCTCCTCTCACACTTCTCCCATCATCCTCCCCTCTCCCCACCTCCCTCTTCTCTCCCACCTCCCTCTCTCCCTCCTCCCCTCTCCCCCTTCCCCCTCCTCCCCTCTCCCCCTTCCCCCTCCTCTCTCCCTGCAGCATTCCTCATGATGATTGGCCTGTCAGCCTACAGTGTGGCCTACCACAAGGGCACAGGTGAGCCCAGCTGGTCGTACCACGCCGGATGGATAGCCTGCGTTCTCTCAGTAGCCTGTGCCGTGTACTACGTCTCCGTGGCGATCTTCAGACTGCGTAATCCCAGTGTCTTACCCCCGGGAGGACAACCAAAGACGTACGCTCCTCTGGCACAGTTTGAGTCGACCGGGACGGATGACGAGGAAGATGAAGATATGTAACCCACAAAACTACCCAATTCATTTTCTATATCATGATTGTTACCAGTACATTGTATGTGAGCTGAGATGTCCCTGCCTGGGGTAATAGCTACATGTATCCTTCAGGCACCTATGACCTGGTATTGCATTGTATCAAGCTGTACGACTATCAAATGTCTTGTCTTCATGCTCAGGATGAGCTGTCTCCACACACTGTCATTGAAAGCTCACCACTCAGCCCTCTTTGTCACGTATCCATGGTTACGGACTATTCAGCACAAAGCCATTATTATTTTTGTACACTGTTTGATGTGCATTGCTTGTAATTATTGAAAGTGATATCTTTTATGGAGAACATGCTCTACAGATATCTCCTCTGAGGGAGTTTTGAAACATTGAATGATTCTGCATTCCAAAAGGAAGTTAACTTGATAATACACAACAGTTACTGTTTTGAAGTGGTGTAGCAGTGTTTGTACCCAGGACTTGTATAGTTCTGCCCCAGATTTTGTCTTGCAGCTTTTTCCTTTCCTCAAGCTACAAGACAAAATCTTGGTCTGGAGGCATGGGTACGAGGCTGTACCAGTACCTCCACATGGTGTGAGGAGGATAAGGGAAATCGGGAACCCCTGTAGTGGGTATGACCAACGTCCCCCACATTTCTAGTAATCTGAAACAGCTGGTGTACATTGTATAAAAGGCATGATAATTGTACATTCTACAATGAAGCTACTGGTATCCTTGTTCCAAACTTATGAGCCTACATGGGAACGAGGCTAACTACTTTGTACGGTATTATGCTACAACTATATGTTGACATCCACTCCCCCATTATGCAAATCAAGTATTTTGACTGCCAGCGAGAGTTTGGACTAGTTCCGTCTGCACTTGAGGTGTGTGGTCAATGGTGTTGCTATGGTAACAACATGTTATTGTGCATGGATGTTACAGGACAGCTAGTGCAAGTCACAAACAATGAAGTGCATTGTGTGTATACAGAGTGGGAGAGAATGAAGTTACAGCATACGTATGTTGCAGAGTCAAGAGGATCGATGCGTGTGCCACGGCCGAGTGATTGCTGTCAGTATTCGTCATAAGGGTTCATGGAATCATCAGAAGATTCCTCCTCTTCTTCTGATGACTCTGGTCTCTTTGGAACATGTCTGTGTCCTCTGGGCATATCGTAGCCCAGTTGAGGCTCTGGGGGGTGTGAGTGTGTATAGTGTCATGTGTGTGTGTGTGTGTGGGTGTAGTGTGTGTGTAGGGGTAATACACATGTAGTGTGTATGTGTGCATGCGTGTGTGTATGTGTGTGTGTGTGTGTGTGTGTGTGTGTGTGTGTGTGTGTGTGTGTGTGTGTGTGTGTGTGTGTGTGTGTGTGCAATATAGACATGTAATGAAGTGAGAGCATAAAGGGATCCCATCTTCTACGAGGGCTAAGCAGTTAGTCTACATCACAGACATCCATATCAATAGAAATCTAAATTAGCTGTCAGCATTCAGATAATCTATAGCCTCACTCCAATGCCTTTCAACCCCCTGGAACAGGCTGGAAGTATGAAAAGCTATACTCCCCAGGCAACGAATATAGGCTGGGTGAGGTATACCAATAATATGCTCATTGAATTGTAGATCTTGGACAGTTGATGATACATAGTTGGCAAAATTAGTGTATACAAGAACGCTTTGGCAATCCTCGTCAGGCACACTGAAGAAGGCAAGATTGCCCACTGAGCCCAGATGTTGACTAGATGTCAAGTTTTCCCCTACTGCTGCCAGATCAAAATGTATTCAGGCCAGTGCGTGTACAAAGATATGGAGTGGATGGATGTACCGTCATCCTCCGTAGCGAGCAAGGGGTTGATAGCCCCCATGGGCCTCCTTCTGTAGAAGATGTCTTCTTCTCCGTCCACATCGGGTCTCTTCCGTCTCAGGGTCCCCAGCCTCAATTCCGGCATCCGTAGCTGCCACTCCTCCATGGGACAAAGAAAAGGTATCATGAGATCAGTGCCCAACCTCATTCCCAGGCCTGCAAGAGAGCTGGCCTGAGAATGGGGCTGGGCAGCTGCCACTCCTCCATGGGGACAGAGGAAAGGTATACAGTCACACACACATACACTATGTATCAACCGTGCAACCATCATTTATGTCACAGGTGGCTCAGTGACTACATAACAATTGAGGATGAACGGTTTTGTGCTGCCACCACTCTCAGATATCATGAAGTCAGTGCCCAGCCTCATTCCCAGGCCTGCGAGAGAGCTGCCTGGGAATGGGGCTAATCCAAATTTAGATAACCACACCCCAAATGTAATGATGATTACAGGATTCCCTTTTGGGGATCCCTAGTAATCCCTAGTAATCTCTTGTGGTCTCTAGTAGTCTCTAGTGGTTTCTAGTAATCTCTAGTAATCTCTAGTAGTCTTGTGAAAATGACAAATGGGAGCCTATAGAGCAACGGGAAGAGCCTGGGAATGAGGTACCAGTGTACCATACTTGATTCCATGCTATGTAGCCTGGGAATCAGACTATAATATTATAAGCTAGTGTGCAATATGTAAATACTTGATTTCAGGTTGCTATGCACTACATAATCATACTCACCTGTAGTCCAAACAGGTTGCCCTGAGGCAGCGCTCTCGCAGAGATCCGAGAGGTCGACCTCTGGGCTTGTGAGTCCACGGCTGCAGAACTTCGTCTTGTTGACGTTGTTGCCGAGCTTTTTCTTCTATGGAGAAAAGTTCTTCTTTCTCTTCTGCTTCATCCTCCGTTGGTCCTCCAGCGACAGACCCTGGAATCGCTTCCTCATGTGACATCGCTTCATACTTGATCACCACTGTCCTCACTGTCACAAAAGGTGTATATAAAACTTGGCATGCAAAATATTACAAGGCTGTGCTGGCGTACATGTACCTAGATCATCATAATCACTACATAGACATAATATTCTTTCCTCCTGTCTAAGGTAGGCATATATGATTAGTGCTGTCTCAGTACACTATCAGATTGCAATTTGTCTTAGTTTTCTTAACCAACCAATGACTGCAAAAGCCGTCATGAGCTCCCATATAAGCCCATAAGAATTTATATGGGAAATTTAACATTAGGCGTTATACTTTAATACAGGGTTTTGCTTCCTTAAGGTAGGAAACACGGCATCGGCGAAATCGCGCAATTTTGCTCATGAATAATTAATGAGATGACGTCACTCGCATACGGTTATTTAGAGTTATTCATCTGTTTACGTTTTCCCATGGCGGCAACCGGAATAAACAAGGGGGGCTTCTCTCTTTGATGCCGCTAGCGGCCCTTTCAAGTTCAAATCGGTACTCTGATGTGGCCGTGCGGTACCTTGAAGATTTGTTTGAACACATCTTTTTTTTTTCTTTTTTTTTTTTTTAAGTAAAGAGCTATTCTGGCTTATTGAATGTAGCGATGGGCTATCTGAGTGTGAATAGCTAGGTGGAGTGAGCAGGAATGTTTGTGGGTCTGCTGAAGTGGCCGAAGAACAGCCTGGAAGTGAACAGCCTCCGACAGCTCCCTGGCCAAGGTACTCTAGAGAGTTGACCTTTCGGCATTACAGGCCCCGCCCATTTTCGTGTTAGGGCGAATTTGGCTGGTTTGGTAGCTGGACTGGGCTGGTGAGAGGCAGTAGATATGTGGCCAAAACTCTGTAACCGAGAGGTAAACGTGGAAAAGCATCCCTAGTTTTGCAGGGGGTAGGTTGACCTTTGAAGAGTGCCCTTGGCTTGAGTCGGTTTTAGTTGGTGTGTGTGGAATTTTTTTGGAAAGCCTAGGGTAGCCAAACCTCTGTTTTGAGGGTGGCAGTGAGTTTTTGGGCTGTAGCCTGCAAGTGAGGAGAGCAGGTGGTAAATCCATCCGTAGTTTTTGGGCCTGTTTTGTGTGTGTATTTGGTGATGGGGTCAGAGTGTGGGTGGGGCCTTGGAGAGGGTCCAAATTTTCAGTTTCGTAGAGGGCCTTAAAATTGAGTTTTAGGGCATTTTCAAGCAGAGGGAGCAGTTTGATGCAAAGTATTGCTGAAACTTGTGTACGCTTTGATGCTGCCCATTTATCCATCAACATGGTTTCGGAGATCGCGGTACCCATGTTTACTACCTTAAGCTGTTTGTCATGGTTGATAAAGAGTTAACACACTAATCAATTTGTGGTCACTAAAGTTTGGTTTTAGCAACACTAAGAATCCATGTTCATGATGGACCAAGGTAGCCTCGTTCCCAGGCCTCTGGGAACGAGCTCAAGGCTAGAGCAAGGGGTTGCTGTAGTTGTTACCTCAACAACTGAAATTTGGAATTTCATTTTAAGAGTGACAAATGAGCCTGCATTGAACAGGTGTAGGAGTGTTGCTATGAATGTCGTTAGGGATAATGAATAGAGGAGTCTGGGTATCAAGTTACATTAGCTGGGGAAGGAGGAGGGTGAGGAGAGAGAAAGGGGGAGGAGGGAAAGGGGGGGGGGAGAGGGAGGAGGGGTACTTTAGCACGTACTGGAAAGGGGGAGGGGGGGGGGGGGGGGGGGGGGGGGGGGGGGGGGGGGGGGAGAAGGGCAGGGGAGAGGTGGACTGGGTAGAGAAGGAGGGGGAGAGGAAGGAGGGACACAGGGGAGAGGAGGCGGACTGGCTAGAGAAGGAGGGACACAGGGAGAGCAAAAAGGGATATAGAAGTGGGGAGGGGAAGAGGGCTGGAAACGCATGATTATGTGACTGAAGAGAAGAGCAGAGTTGTACAGTGTACCTGGATGATTTCAGTACAAGGCAGCACATTAGCACAATGAGGCATGCCAAGACAAAGATGATCACCACGCACGGGATCCCTACTATCAGAGCAACGGTCAGGTACTCGGGAATACCACCGCCGCCTGCTGTGGAGTTGTTGCCTGAGAAGGACAAATTCTGCAATCACTAACCCACTCATGGCTGCAATAGGCCTTCATTAGCTACCACTGCGGTACATGTAAACCAATCAGGGGCAACCAAAAATAAATCGAAGTGCATGACGTGATGTCACCTCCTATCTTGGCCAGCAATACTACTGAAATTGTATCATCTTCTGCAGCCGGTACAGTAACAAACGTAAACAGCTCGGACATCTATTGTGTGCCCGAGGCTAAACACTAAAAGTACCTAGACAAGTGGATACTGTAGTCTCTAATGGTGTATACTGGGAATAAGACACCAGCTGGAACTCACCATTATCCATGTCGTCGCCAAACGTATTAGTGACTGTTTACGGTGCACCGCGAGCCCCTCCCACTCTTTTGCATTTCTCGTTTAACCCTTTCGCGTTTGCAACTTGGCTCGAGGCTCCTTGCAGCGCAGTCTAGTCATGATTCTACATGCGCGTGGCACTTGCTTGAGCTAGCGATGGCCAGTTGTTCCGAGGAGGCTCTGGACGCCCAGTGGGTGCAGCGGTAGTGCGGAAACTGAGGAAGAAGCTGCGGCAGATCGAGCGCCTGGAGCGACTGGACAGAGAGCTGAGCGACGAAGAGATAGATAAAGTACGGCTGGGCTAACTTAGTTTACCCAACTACTAGCCAGCGACGATGGGGAATGGGGAGGGAAGAGAGAGGAAAGTTAAGTGTGTGTGTGTGTGTGGTGGTGGGGGGGGGGGGGGGGGATGAGAAGGAAGGAAGAAGAGTCTAGAACGGACGGATAAACTTTTACACTTCTCTGTCTCCTTCCACTAGCTCGTCAAAAAGGAGGCCATCAGGGAAGATTTGGCACAGAAACTGGCAGTCCTGGGGGAAGTCAAGGTTGAACAAAATCATTTCAACAATTCGTACAGTTCTGAACTTGAGATCAGTGAGGTGTCAGAATCTCTGGATAACTTGGAACATGATCCCAGGGACGTGGTTGCAAATTTTCCCTCTAGTCACAAGTGTTCAACCCCCAAGAAAGAGACGGTAACGTCTGAACATCTTGTGAAGGTGGTCCCTGATGTGACTCCTGATAAAAAACAAGTTTTCACCCCAAGCTTGGAAAACTTTGACAAAGTTGTCAGTCCAACCACAGCAAGTTCTCCTGATTCGGTTTCAGCTCAAAAAGCAGCCAAGAAAAAGAGCAAGGGGAAAGGAAATGGGCCCGCTGCTGGTGTTGTGTCTCCGGATACCCATTCCGTCTGGATGGAAAGGGGGGTTGTCGTGACGACACTCGAGGGACACTTTGATGTCATCTGTTCCCTGGATACTAATGAATCTATCCTGATGTCCGGAAGGTTAGTGTTGGGAACTGCATACATGTGCCCTGTATGACTGGTCATGTGATATGATAGTCCATGATCAGTCATGTGCCATTATGTGCCATTCTTTGTTACAATCATGTTTTTGGTGTATTTGTGCACACACACGTTCCTCCATCCCAAGTCGAGACACGACGGTGAAGGTGTGGTGCCTGCGTTCCCTCGCAGAGCTACGTAGCATGGGAGGTCACACAGCTGCAGTGACCTGTGTCAGGATACTACCCAGGGAGGAGGAGATCCAGGGATTGGACGACAGTAAGGATTGTGGCAACCCATCCACGTCTGCATCCAAGATTGCCATAGTAACAGGTGCAAAATCAATGACTCTCTCCCCTACCAGGTCTGGATGCTACTCGCAGTTCTCCCCCCTCGCAACTCGGGATCAGTGGTGCCCTTGACTGCCAGGTCAACATCTGGGACCTGGAGAGCGGTGAGCCATGGCTTGTACAACACTCCAGCCTAATTTTCCACCTCACCTCATTCCCAAGCTAAGATGTGCATCCCTCGACTGCATGTCCTTTCATTGGTTCTAGCCTCATTCCAGGCAGCATGCGTACCTTGGCTCCAGTTTCTGTACAACGTTGAGCACTTATGTAGCAACTGATGCAGGTAGCATTAGTCTACGGCCATATTCATGTACCCTGTATTAGCCTCATTCCCAGGCCCGAGACAGGCCTGGGAATGAGGCTACCTTGTACTCTACATTACACTTTCACACTGTGCACACTGTCTCTTCCGCTGGAGGGTGCATGTTGCTAAGCGTCTGATTCCAGTTTTACCTGATCTCTTGTGTGATGCACACAGGTCAGAAACTCGGACACATTTACACCTTCTCGTCTGTCACATGCCTGGAGTACTACCAGAAGAAGGTCATCACTGGATCAGGTACTCCTGTGTGACATTACGCTTGTGGATTGTGACACCATTCCATTCCAACTCACAAATGTTCAGCATGCAATTCATAGCACCCAATACATATCCAGCTGTGTTTCAGTTCCATTCCAGCTAACTGCAGTTCTATTCAATTTCTGTTCCCATGCTTCCATTCCAGCTCTGATTCTGTGACATTCACACTGTGACTAATACATGCATGTCTACTTGTACGCAGAATGCAGATTTGACATACCACTTTTCCCTCACACTCACACCTGCTCACTATGACAATCAGATGGTGGCAAGGTGGAAATCTGGGACCTGCAGACTCGGCAGTCCCTCCACGTCCTCCGAGGGCCCTCAAAGGGAGTGACGTGCAATGTACCTGGAAGGATGCAAGCTTTATGTTGGTGATTCCGGTGGAATCATCGAAGTGTGGAGAGTTGCAAGCCAGGACAACAGAGATGAACTGCTTGTACCGGCAAAACCAGATTTGAGGTGGGACCCAGCTGAAGTGGGCATTGCTACAGCTAGTGGGGGACAGAGGAGTGATCATGTTCCGTTCTACCCCCGCTGCGTGAGGTGTATTGCTGCCTACAAGAATCACGTGTACTGGGGGACGACGGGACCAACGTCAAAGTATTGCAATGTGAAACAGGTGTGCTCGTCTTCCAGCCCATTTATGTAGCCTCATTCCCAGGCCTTCTACACCTCCAGTTTTTGATCGCTTGCCAGTATGCAAAAACGGAGGGGGAAGCGATCAAAAACTGGAGGTGTAGAAGGCCTGGGAACAAGGCTACCATTTATGAGCATAATGCTCCCAGCCTCCAAGGAGATCGAACAGAATTCGTTAGTGAACTTTATCTGAGATATAATTATTGCTCATGATGCTCCACATCTATTTCACCTGTTAACATCTGTTGCCAGGCATTGCACACAGATTGACCAATCACACGCAGCGTTTGGCTCCACTGGAGGGATTGCAGTGTATCCACGTGAGAGCATTCTGCTGGCAGCTGGCTACGACCTGGACACGGGGAATGCAAGCATCAATGGTACCCGATTCCCAGTTAGCCTCTTAGCCTAAACATACCTATGATTCCTTTCTCTCTCTCTTTCCTCCCACTGCTTGATTCCCCACTGGCTTGTACTCCCCCCACCTTCCCTTCCACTGCTTGACTCCCCCCTCAGTTCGCAGTATTCCTGGTGAGAGCTATGTCTGTTCCCTATCCACTCCTGACCAGCCTACCCCCTACATCAGCTGCATCCTCACCACCTCCACTAGTGGTGGAAGTCGTGGCGGAGAGAGTCTGAGGATCTGTACCGGTGGAAACGAGCTGAAGATCTGGGATGTAACCTCGGCAGGGAAGCTACCGGAACCTGAAGAGTACGTTTTCAGTCCAACTGCTTGAAGCTCTGTTTTCTACATGACAACCAGGCTCCTTCCTTCCCCATCCTCCGACCTCCATAGTATAGACCAATCACAAGCCTGTTCTTCTTTCCCCCTCCTTCTGCCTCTCACCCCACCAGTTAGTCTCAGAACCTAACCCTTCACACAGGGGGAGGAGGAAGGGTCTGGACATGCGCTTACACTCGAGTTGCCCCAGGACAGAAAGTTGACCGAAGCATCAAATGATGTCCTCCAGGCTTTCAGTGTCACCAGTGATTCGACACGGTAAATCACCGTGTTACCCGCGAGTGTTTGACAAAAGTTAAGGGGAATAACAAGCATGCAGGTTGGCAGTGATCGTACACGTGATGTCACTAGTTATTACCCATGTGTAATTGCATTCCGTGGGGACAAACCGAATATAGGCACATGCCCAGACCCTTCCTCCTCCCCGGCCGTGCAAAGGGTCTGGTTCCGAGACTACCCACCAGTCGCATGCCCTGCCCACTCCTCCTTCCCACCTCCCATCTCACCATCATATGCCACTCCTCCTTCCCACTTCTTCAGCCTCCCATCCCACCATCACATGCCCAATCCTCCTCCCTCCTTCAGCCTCCCATCCCACCAATCACATGCCCACTGCTCCCACGACTCTAGCTTCAACGCCAGCTTCTTCACAGACACCGAGAGTGAAGAGGAGGGATTCTCAGACGATGATCCACTCTCATCCCCCATCCTCCACACCCGCCCCCTCCCCCACACCACCCGCAAGGAGAACGACATTGAGACAGTACAAAGAAAAGAATCATGGCTGTGGTGGCTTTGCAAATGCAACATTCTTTAGCCGTTGTTCATATTGTGGGAAGTTTGTTAAATTTTCATGTGCACTATAATGATCATGAATGATTCAACCTGTATACATTTGTAACATTTGACGTGTGTTATGTATATCTTTCTTTACCAGCCATAAGAAACTGATGTGTAATACCCAGATCATGCGTACGGCAAACACTGTCGACATCATAATTATATATCATACCAGCCATAAGAAACAACTTATAAGGAAGTATTTAAGTATAACTAGTATAAAAGCCCCCACACAAATTCTTATGGGAGCTCGTGACGGCTTTTGCAGTCATTGGTTGGTAAAGAGTTAACATGTAGCTCAGTTGTGCTCATGTGTTCAACAGGAATCAATAACATACATAATACATGCATAAATTATACCATGCAGTCTCACCTATGCATATAATGGTACGGTGGTGATAAGGACAATAATGAAACAGATTCCACTATTCATGTCCCTGTTCTAAATGTTCAACTGTTCCCAGGACAGTATTCACCTCACTATAGCAACTATTGACTACTACTAACGTCATATGCCAGTTACCACTTAACCTAACGAATAAGTATGTGTATGTATTAAGTTTAAGGCAGCTAAGAATCTTTTAGCTGACCTACAGCAGTTATTCTCAGCTAACTTTCAGTCTTTTGTGTACCACTCTCACCACCGTCACAACATGCACTCTGCTGTAAAGCAATAATAATAATAAAAATAATAATAATAATAAAATTCAAATAGCTACATAGTTAGCTAGCTACAACTGCTCAAAATGGCTACAGTGAAGTTTCAAAAGTACAAAAAAAGAATTTAGGTCAAGAAAAAGTCGGGTGGCTGACTGGCTGGTAGCTAGTGCACAGCTTTTGTTTTGGGCTACTGCAGGCTTCTTTCTACAAGTTGTTTAGATGTGTAACTTGATTCTTCTGAAAGTTCAGAAGAATCTCAGATTCTAAATTACCAAGTGCACTGAGGCAAGAAATCCTGATGACGACAGAGCTATTCACTATAAACTACGGAAGCCGAGAAGGGCCATTCCATTCTGCCGTTCTACCATTCTGCCGTTCTGCCATTCTGCTATTCTGCCGTTCTGCCATTCTGCCGTTCTGCCATTCTGCCATTCTGAGGTAGCACGTGACTGCACGTGCGCATCTTCGGTCAGCGGAGCATTAGCTAACGGCGACATCACTAGTACGCAGACACCAAGTTCAAATGGCTGGTTTGCTTTTAAGAACGCGAATTCTACTGACTTAGCTAGCTAGCTATCTACCAGCTAAATCCTTGCAATAACTAGTCCAGGTTATCTATACTTGTTATAATTATTATCAAAACTGATCAAAGTTTTTCTTCATCCACCAAGGTACATCAACTCCTATCAGTAACCAATGTGGATAGAAATTAAAAGTGATCATGACCACCATGATACAGATATAATCAATGCATTATAGGAAAGCCTTAAGTCAAAGTCCTTTCGAGGTTTATTATCAATAAGTGTGAACTTTGAAGTTCTTGTGAATGTTCTGAGTGTGAAGTGGCAGGCTTGTAATACTTTGGAAGGGGGATGTAACTGAGAATGACCATTCATTCAGCCAAATTTTTCAATCCTGCCATTCTTCCATACTGCCATTCTTCCCTACAGCCATTATTCCTTACTGCCATTATTCCTTACTGCCATTCTTCACAACTGCCTACTGCCATTCTTCACAACTGCCTACTGCCATTCTTCACAACTGCCATTCTTCCTTACTGACGTTCTTCCTTCCTGCTATTCTGGCTTAATTGGTCTGTATAGCTAGCTGCTATAATTATAGCTAGTATTCCAAGGCAAATGATTTCTTATAGCTACAAACAAGCCTGTGGCAGGTTAATCATTCCACCACGATCTAGTCTAGTATAGCTAGTATGTTAAGACTTTCTGTTTGGAATAACCTAAGTCGTAGATCGGATCACCTGCATTTCGACCTTCTCCTTCGTCTCCGCCAGAAACACCAGTAGCGCTGGACGAACCAATTCCAGATTCTATATCGCTCCCAGCTGTACCGTCCATCGTTTCACTTGTACCTACTTGTTCACAGACGATTATAAAGTCAGGGCGCGCGAGACACACGATTACGCGATATAGCTAGTACAGCGTTCTTGCAATGTCACCGCAGGACTCCCCAGCAGATTAGCCTATGGCTGAGCCTGAAGGGACTACCCAGATCAGCCTATGGCTGTTGAAAAGTAAAATCTACTACTACTGTATACTATTTACGTAACGTTTATGTGCAATTACGCGCATTTGCGCATCGATATCGCGATCTGTTCAAGATGCGCACGTGCAGTCACGTGCTACCTCAGAATAGCAGAATGGCAGAACGGCAGAATGGCAGAACGGCAGAATAGCAGAATGGCAGAACGGCAGAATGGTAGAACGGCAGAATGGAATGGCCCTTCTCGGCTTCCGTAATAAACCTTTCACTGTTCACTATAAACCTTTTTGGAAATCTAACCTTACCGGTAGATGTATGAAAGATTTGGATTTCATAGTTAACAGAAAAATAGTGAAGGGGCAGGTCTCTCCAGCTATACCGATGAAAGTGTTATCAGCGGCCACAATTGTTGAAGGGAGATGCATGGGCCCCAAAGTGCAACAGCTAGGCACTATACAAACAATGTGAATTATAAATGTGACATTCGCTGGTGATTTATTCTGTATTCAGAGGTTATTGGTGTACAACGCTACATGCAATAATTCAGCAGCATGAATTCATACCTTCAGAAGGTCATCAAAATAAATTAACTTGATTCTTCTGAAATCTCAGATTCTAAATTACCAAGTGCACTGAGGCAAGAAATCCTGATGACGACAGAGCTAGCATTAATTTGTATTATAATCAGAAACACTGCATGCTTTTACTTGAAGGAATTGGGAAATGCAGCTTAATTTTAACTAACTAACTAACCGACATTTAATTGTCACAAAGATTATAACAACGGCTACAGAGATTAGGCATCAATAAACAGTGGTACTGGTATACATGCGTCTAGCCACCGTCTAGCTATCCTGAATTGCACAAAGTACGCATGTACCTTCCCACTAAATGCAGAAGAGTACATTTACGGTAAGGACACAAAACTGGCAGTACACAAATGGAATGTATGCAAAAAATAACTGAATGGTCGGTGTGACTGAATGTACAAACAGCCCAAATTGACTAGTTCACCAAACAACAACAACCACACACATAACAGTGCAACTTTCAATCAATAACACTAACCTTACTGTAATACAGTTTGTTGGTAGCTACACAGAGTGATCAATAATCGTACTGTAAAATGACTTCCTGGCACACGTACACTTCAAATTATTCGTTGGAACTGTTAGATCACTCAAATGGTTGGGTTTGCTAATGGCAATTATTTAATCGAGCTATAAGTGTCCACGGTGATTAGCCTTCTTGGTTCTTCATTATCTCCCTCATTGTTTTCTGCAGGCTCAGCAACTCGGTGTTCTTGTGCAGCGTGTAGTAATAGTTCGTACTGGTTTGGGTTTATCAGCCGGTCTGGAAGAGAGTCAGTATCAGACTCAGACTCCACTTCTGCTTCAGCTTGACCTAGATGTCTGTTTGCCATTCTGTGTCTTTTCAAGTCAATGTACTTCTTTTTAAGGCATTGAGTGATGCCAGTCACATCTGCCAGCTGAAAGGCAAGGATGCCAATGGATGTTACAAGTGCTAAGGTGACAGAGGTGTATCCAACAGCAAGCTGATTCCCTCCAGCGAGATTGACATACATGGTGGAACCAGCCAGGATGATCAGGTTCAGAGCAAACGAACCTTCGAGAGCATTTAGATAATTGCTTTTGTAAACCCCACCGCTGGTCAAGGCCCACAGTTGCAGAGTCCCAGTTCCTACTAGAATTGCTAGGAGGTTAATGCTAGGGTCTTGCTGAGGATTGAGGGCGAAGACTAGAAGAAGAATAAAGCGAAGCACAAGCAGCAGTCCAGGCCAGTAGCGGTGTCTTGCTTTGTAGGGAGCATGGTATGAATCCATGAAAAACTTCAGCCTAGCACTGCTGACCCACGCAAAGAGCCTCAAGTGAGATATAACCTGAAGCCACTGACCAAAGAGGAGAAGGAGAGTGTAAGGAACAAAGAGGAAGAGGAAGACAAGTACTGCTAACACGAAGAGTGGAATGTGTTTTGTACTGAGGTAGTCGATGTTTGCATCATACAGCCACGCCCCTCTGTTGTACGTTGGATACTCTAGGTAGGTGACATAAAGTGCAGCAATCAAGTTGCGGAGAATCTTTGCATATGAGAGGAGGATGAGTGTTGCCAAGACAGAAACTGGGTTGTTTCCCAGCAATTTTGTAAATCTGTGCGAGAAATGGCTAGCAAGTATTGTGAGTCCTATTATCACCCAAATATAAACAGGGAACACAAATTGAAGCCATGTTTTGCTGTAAGCATCCATCCCTTTGTAGAAACATGTTTCAACACCGAAGTCAAGGTTTAGCCATGCAATGAAGACCGATAAAAAGTCAGTAGTTTCCACAGGTATAAATAGAGTGTGGTTTACTCCAACAATATTAGCATAAAACACTAGCCCACTGAGTGTTCCTGTTGCCACGGTCAGTTTGCTGACAAGGAGAAAGAAGACTAGAGCTATTCCCATCAGTGCAAAAGCGATGAGCAAGACAAGATGGATATTGGTGCACTGCTTGCATTGAGAAGTGCCCAGTACAAGACTGTAACCTTTCTTGCAAGCTCCGCACAAGAGACCTGACCTGTTGTATGCACACTGCAAGTCTGTATTGTTAAGAGGAAAGTCCACTGTATGAGAGGCACAATAGTCAAAAGGGCAGTGTGGGTGGAGAATTAGTGCATCAGATTCATTGTCATAACCAACCCAAAATTGGTCGTGTGAGCTGCGTGTTATTCGTCCTAATCCATCAGTTATGTCACAGTGGTTTGTGTATTTGGCAAGCCTTTGGTTGCAGATACATGATCGTTCTATCTCTGAAAGGTAAAATCCAGGTGGGCAGGTCTGATTTACATCCAGCTTAAGATACAGTCCATTGCTAAATGTTAAACATGGGTTATCTGCATTCAACGCTAGGAGTACCGTGTCCAGCAGTGAAAATGTAGTGTAGTTGAGAATGGTGCAAGTATTAAATGTTGCTTGGAGATACTGGAAAGGACGAAGGTTACCTATGGGTGTTGATGACATACTATTAAGGGTGCCGATGATTAGATCAGACGTGATAAAGTCATGTTGAAAGTTGAGCAAACGACCTCTGACATTTGAGGGAACTATTCCATGTCTCTGTCCCACTGCAACCACAGAAATATGGAATGTTTCACCAGGATGCACTGTGTATGACTTGACAATGTATGGCTTACTGCAGTCAGGGTGGTTGTTTTCACATGGGCATACACGAAATGGGTTGGATGAAATTCTTGAATTTGTATTGCCATTTTCAATGTGTACTAACATGTCAAACACTTCACCAGAACTAGATGATTCCAGGCCAGTAAGCTTACAGTTATCTATTGCACCACCATATAGCACACTGCCAGCTTCAGCAGAGTTATCCTTGAAAACAAATTGGGCATCAATACCATTGGACAGATTCTGACCTGGGAGTTGAAAGAAGCATTCACCTTTTGTTGTACATGTATGTGTGTCAAGTGTACAGATAAATGAGACCAGAAAATAAATTGCCCCTCCTGACCTTGCATGATTGCTCTCCCAGTATACCATCGTGTTAGAGGAAATGGAGAAAGTGGAATTCTCCAGAAGTACTCCCCCACCCTCTTCCGTTGCTGAGTTGTTGGTGAAGTTACTAGTTCCAGTGAAACTCAGTGCTGTGTTGTAAGTTGCAGCAATTGCACCACCATAGTCTCTTGCTGAGTTGTTGGTGAAGCTACTTGTTCCAGTTAAGTTCAGTGATGTGTTGTTACGTGCATAAATTGCACCACCCCACTCTGCTGAGTTGTTGGTGAAGTTACTTGTACTGCTTCCAGTGAAACTCAGTGATGTGTTGTAAGCTGCAACAATTGCACCACCCCACTCTGCTGAGTTGTTGGTGAAGTTACTGCTTCCAGTGAAACTCAGTGATGCGTTGTAACCTGCAGCAATTGCACCACCATAGAGTGCTGAGTTGTTGATGAAGTTACTGCTTCCAGTGAAACTCAGTGATGTGTTGTAACCTGCAGCAATTGCACCACCATAGTATGCTGAGTTGTTGATGAAGTTACTGCTTCCAGTGAAACTCAGTGATGTGTTGTCACGTGCATAAATTGCACCACCATAGTGAGCTGAGTTGTACCCCTCATGATCCCAGTGGTTATTTGTGAACTCATTGTTCCCTGCTAGAGTAATACTGGAGTGATATGCTGCGAGTGCAGTGCCAAGGTTGTTGTGGAAGGAACAGTTAACTAGTTCAGCATACTCTATGGATTCCAAAAGCAAGGTGTATTTACCAAAACTCAGGGTGTGTTTATCAAAACTCCTGCCACAAGATGTAAAAGTCAGTGAATGGATTTTGAAGTCAACCATACTGATGAAGCTGATGCCAACTGACCCATTGCAAACAACTGTTGCTACATAACCCGAAGAAGACTCTCCATACATGGTCAAACCGGATTTGTTGGCAACAGTGATATTCATATCAAGAGTGTGGTCACCTGGCAAGAACACCATAGTGGTGTTTGAAGTGAAATATGATTTGGCTTGTTGTGCGTACTCAGAGAGTGTGGCACAGTGAATTGAATTGTGAGGGCAGGGAGAGCATGAAGTGCCAGTTGGTTTTGTCAGTGTGACACAGTACACCATCTGTGCTGAGCAGGACGAGAGGATACTGAGTAGCATGCATGCATGCAGTGCTGCCATTCGAACAGTGAATGGAACCATCATTGCAGACTGTAGGAGAAATAAAGTTAGTAGTTCGTTACACATCTGATTAAGAAAACGCATCATTATAAGCACATTTTGTCATTCCAAAATTGGCCCCCCTCATGATTCATTTAACGTTTGCTGTGAGAGTTTGCTGAAACTTGAGTAATTTCCTTTCTATATGAGGCGATAAGTTAATACAGCGGACAAGATGTACCAGCACTCGTATTTCCATGCATTGTTCTGTTGCTATGTTACATGCAGAGAGTATATAGTTACTGTTGCCTGTTGCTACAGTCTGAATTACGTCTTGTGCAACGGAGAATTGCCTGCATGGCAGAACATGTTTGTTGCTCATATGAGACTGCTTGTGATTTCCAGAGCTTAAGAACTATAAGGATAACTGTTGGCTACAAGGATTAACAAGGGAGTGACACTCCCATTGATGCCGTAGTCGGAGCTGCGACAGGGGTCAAGAAATCTTGACCGTCATTTTTGCTGCTTGACCACTTGACCACATCGCAAAAACACTCTTGACCGTTTGATTGACTGCGCTGTATTTCAGCCGATGACCGCTTGACTGCCGATATTATATATTACTCTAAAAGGAAGTTGGTTGATTTAACCAAGATTTAGACTATAGCAGCCATACAAATCAAAGGCACCGCCTGTGGTTTATATTCCGAAGCCATGCAGCCGTGCAACAGCTGTGGGTTTATAGAAATTGGAGCATGATGACTCAGCGTTTATGGAAATTAGACCATGGCTCAGCGCATTCTGGAGTGTTGGAGCGTGCAAGGATCTCTAATTCAGGTAGCTATAGTCTAAGCCAGTTAGACTATGCCCTTTCGTGGTTTATGGGAAATAACCACTCGAGGCTGTTCATTTAGACCACTCGGCTGCGCCTCGTGGTCTAAATAAACAGCCTCTCGTGGTTATTTCCCATAAACCACTCAAGGCCATAGTCTAACTATAACATAAACCATGGTTGCTATAGTTGCAAATTGAAGTATTTCTGCTAAGTTATGCTCAGTTGCCTGTCCTACAAGGGAGTAGCCCAAACTTATTACATGTGTGAGTAGATATTGCATTAGGTTAACGAAAGCATATCAAGCATGAAATATACAAGTAGTGTTTTCATGTAGATAAAAGACCTCACAATTTGTATGGAATGTGTATAGCTAGTAAGCAACAAATCACCACTTTGAGGCCTAACTCCTACCTACACTAGAAACAAAAAATTTTCTTACAAAAATTACAAATGATTTAGTGATGGCCACCCCGATCGACTCCCGAAAAAGCAGACAAACAAGGAATGCCATTAACCAGCCTCAGTCCCATCCCATTGAAAAAATTTTTCAATGGGATGGGACTGAGGCTGGTTAATGGCATTCCTTGTTTGTCTGCTTTTTCGGGAGTCGATCGGGGTGGCCATCACTAAATCATTTGTAATTTTTGTAAGAAAATTTTTTGTTTCTAGTTTGTGAGGTTTTTTGAGCGCATGGAATGCGTAACTTTCCTGATGTCAGATTTTATTAATTGCCTTGATGGATGTGAACCTTCTGCTGGGCACTGAGCAGGCTTTGATGCTTCATTCTATTTCCACTAATAGTATTCCAAAACTCTAACCTCACTCACAGTATTGGTGGTATATACATGTTCCGCACTGTAGTTACGTCATGAAAAGAAAGCCACGCCTCCATGATGGCATAGTCACGATAGATCTTGGCAAGAACAGATTGGTAGAAATTCCTCGCAGCGGTAGTGAGGCACCAGATGATGGATTCACAAGGATTCAGCTGATCAGCAAGCGCCCGAAATGCTGTAAATAAGAATGCAACGTGCGTTTGCATGTGAACTGCGCATGCGCATTTGGCACGCGTGACCTCTGGTTGCATCAAAATGGCTTCGTGCTAGCAATTCACGGAATCGTAGCTAGCCAGCAGTGCCGTTCTTGCCAGTATGTAGTCAAAAGGGCCGAAAGGAGCTACTACGACGAAAGCGATGTTGTTCTGTGAGTGAACTAGCTCAGGAAATGCTTTTGTTGTCCAGCTATGCTAGTCAATGAGAAAGAAGAAGAAGAAGAAGAAGAAGAAGAAGAAAGAAAGAAGATGACGAAATCGGAATTTTACGGCGACTTATTACTCGACTCCCGCGTACTCTCAGGTACGTTTGCGAGTGTTTTTGTGAACTGCTAGGCAGTATCATTCTGTCTGCATGCTTGGTTTGGGGGGTAGTAGCTTCTTTGGCCGTTTTCCTGCTGGTGCATCAGTATGGTATTTCGAAATTTCCTTAGCCATCCCTAAATAGAGAACGCTACCGCGTTCTCTGATACCCAGACCTCTGCAATTCAGGTAACCACTAAGGAGTAAAAACAACTACACATATTTTTTGCAGTGTAGTATATGGAAGAATTTGTAGCGACTCAACCCCTTCCTTAGTATACGCTGCAAAAACGAAGTAGTTACTTTGACTGCTTGGTGGTTACTATAGCTGCACCGTGAATTTGGACATGCAGAATCGAGGCAATACTATTAGAATGTGGAGGACGATAGCATCCTACATAAACTGAGCATTCCAGTAGTACCCTACATAAACCAGTTTGTGTAGGATGCTACTGGAATGGCCACTCTATGTAGGATGCTACTGAAATGCAGACAACTTGGTTCCTGCATGTTCAAACGTGGTGCAACTGTAGTAACCACGAGGCAATCAAAACAACTACACCGTTTTTGCAGTGTATATATACGGGTCAAGATTTGCTGATAAGCCCTGTTGCAGCTCTGACTACGGTGTCTATGGGAGTGTCACCCAGTAGGTCACATTCCCATTCAGTAGCTATAAATTAGGTTGTGGGAGCTCACTTTGTATGCATGTAGACATGCAGCAGTTCATCCACTCACTGGATTTCACGCAACTCTAGTTGCTAAGCAACAGCCACCCTCTTGGCTAATGAAACTTTGCCTGAGGAGGCAGAAGCATGTGGGAAATTAACAAGCTCAAGACATTGAAGGAGTTGGAGACATTGAAGACAAGACAGCTGGAACAATTTGCAAGCACCATTTGAGAGCTTGAAATCCTGGATGAATGGCTCAGACGAAACAACTGGCCAAGACACCATCTAGCCACTGCAAAAGTCTCTGCAATTGCTGGTTGCAGCGTTCGATCAGGAAATGATGATTCCAGGCTACCTTGCATGCAGTGATAGGTCTGAGCTGTTCTGCTGTACTTCTTGCTTGATGGATAAAAGAGCGAGCAATTACTGAAATACAATAGACTAGCCGGTGAAGTCCCAGTAGCTTTTGACAACAGACAATCTTGTACTTGCTGTGTTATTGTCTCACTAACTTTAATCGTTAGGGTACACACTTGTAGCTATCAGCTAGGTAGCTAGCTCTGCTATTTTGTGTATCCATGCGCTACTGGCAAAGTTGTTATGAAAAAATAAAAGGGATAATAGCACCCCCGCTCTTAAATACCCTAGGGTATTTGGAAGCGATCGTATCGCTGTTGAGTTAGCTAGCTACTCTACACTGGCCCGTAGGGCCTTGGGGGGGGGGGGGGGGGGGGGGGGGGGGGGGGGGGGGTTCGAGGGGGTTCACACGAACCCCCTTCTGGGCAGGCCTAATACAGCATCTAGCTTCACAAACTCTACCGTTTCTTTGTAAGTAGTCGACTAGCCATAGAGATATCACCTCGTCAAAACTGGCAAAGCAGAGTTTCTGCAGCGGTCACAGCCGCCTGAGCGTGTGCGTGGTATTAAAGACTCACGTGATGGAACAACAGAAATGTAGTGATCGATCGCGATCGACTCGTACGATAATATCACCTATGCACGCGCTCGTCATTACAATTGTATGCAGAGTAGCACTGTGAGTGAGAATTGCAAGCAAACCAGAAGCAGTGGCAGTGCAGTGCAAAGCGGTGAAGGTGCTACGAGAGCCCATCTAGGTCCTTGAAAACCACCGTGAAAAAAAGCAAACTAAGTAACAAGTCAGTTGCACCATACAGTAGTTCCACAGGTGGTCAATTTTTAATTATCTATGATTTCACATACATTTTATTTACACAGGAAATAAGTAAAAGCATCACATCCGGTCGGCTCGGAGCCGGAGAAAGCGACCTAAATCAACGTTATTTTCAACTCAGTTTCTCGAGGACCGTAAGGGCTACGCACAAGCAACATTCAGGATCTCTCTTTTGGGTTAGTGTCCTTCCGTCGGTCAAACTCGGCTGTGGCTGAAATAACTTTCGGCCGAAAAACATATATCAGCTTTATCCTGAGACTTCGCCCACAAAGCTTACAACAACGCCGTGGCACGCACCAGCTGCCTCTACATTTTCCATGATGTCTAATTGGCTTCCGAAAAAGGTCAATAGGTTCACGAAAATTGACAGTACAGCCAGAAAACAATACTCGCGCATACCACGCAACTAGCCCGCGACCGCGTGCATGTGCATGCGTGCAAGCAACTTCATTCTGGTGGTGGAGGTGCGCTGTCACAAGGTGCAGAGCATGATGGAAGCTTTTTTTGATAGCATAATCCTTGGCAAATTTATCTGCTGTTTCGCTCGAGAAAAGCGGTAAATACGGCTTTTTGATGAACTGAATTGCTCGTTTTCACGGCTATACAGCGTATCTGAAAAAGCTTCGTCATGCCCTGCACCTTGTGACAGCGCACCTTCACCGCCAGAATCAAGTTGCTCACGCTCTTCGTACCAACTCCCTCCCGCCCGCCCGCCCCGCCCTCCCCGGAAACGAAACGTAGAAGGGTCTGGGAACCAAACTAGTAATTATATGGTTGCACGATCAAATTCGCGCGAAAGAGCGCGAGCATTGATTGACGCGACGTCACATCGGGGGTGATCATTTTGCATTGTGGTACCGCGTACCGGTGTACAAAGGGTTGGAATTGGTTGAAGAACGAACGAGAACAACGCAGTATGCTGGACATACCTGTAAACGTGTTGTGGCAACAACCCAAGCCAGGATCCGAGCGCCGCCTTCCACCGATTTCTAAGCAATCCAGGTAGGAGACCGAGATGGCTAGGCTCAGCGTGTTTGGGAGGCAGCTGAGGTCGCAGTTGCGAGCTTGAACAGAACACTTGAGAGCTTCGCGGCCAGTCATACGATAATAATAGTCTGGCCGTGCAGTGGCCACAGCAGCCACATAGCTGCTACCTGAGCCCTTCTAAGGATCCCACATCAGCCATGCACTAGCTATTTTTGGTATGATTGAACTTTTCATGGCAAATGGTGACTCCCCCACAGATGTTCAGATCAGCAGGGTTACTGTAAGATGATCTGGGCCAGCTTCCTCTCATGATCAAGTTGCCTTATGCAACTCTAGTACACTCACAACCACATGTAGCTAGCTATCACTGACCAAAAAACCTCCATAATATGCACTGCAGGCAATGTGTATATAGTATATACACATTGCCTGCAGTGCTGAATCATGTTAGCACATTTTTTTCACAAAAACAGGGCGCTTATTGACTCACCTTTTTCTGAATGGTGGAGCACTAGCTAGCTAGCTAGCTAGGTTTGTGACACCAGAGCAGGAGCCTTCCCTATGTGTTGCACCTCTTTCAGCTAGGGAGCAGGAACAGAACACCTGAGACCTTCACCAGTCATACGATAATAATAGTCTAGCCAGTGGCTACAGCAGCTATGTAGCTACCAGAGTACTTATAGCACTTCTAAGAATCCCGCATCAGCCACCATATTGCATGTTCAAACATCAATGATCCCCCAGTAAACATCCTGTGGCATTCTAAGCATGCAGTGTAATTGAATTTGGTGGTTTTGCTACATGTACCGGAGATAGGGGGTTTGCTATAGCAAACCCCCTATCTCTGGTACATGTAGCAAAACCACCAAATTCAATTACACTGCATGCTTAGAATGCCACAGGATGTTTACTGGGGGATCATTGATGTTTGAACATGCAATATATCTACCTATGCATTCCCAGGCATCCTGGCCGGATATACACCTATCATACAGTGTCATGCGTGACTGGTGTGTTCTCTGTAACATGAACAGCTTGAATTGTCTACTTATATGGATATATAATTGTGGAGGCCTTGACTCAGCTGGTCAATTAAGAGCTGCAAATTTTTGCAATGTGCTCTAAAATACTCATTTAATTTAGCTGGTGTTTTGGTAGCTAGTTTCATGTGCATGCGCATATCCACTGTTTGGTGTGTTACTCCACACTTGCTATATAGCTACTAGCTATGCCATATAGCTAATGGTTCTGAGCCCTTTAATTAATGAACTGTACCTCTAAAAGCTTGTTGACATGACCCTGGCACCGTAAGAGAAGACCTTCAGGAGTCACCCTTTTAGTCTAGCTGACTGCAACACCTAGCCTCGTTCCCAGTCCCACGCCCAGCTTTTCGTCACTGGCTATTTTTATTGCCAGACTCCATGGCCAGCAGTGTTCTTACCAGGACTTAGCAGACCAAATTTAAAGGACCACCACAGTAGCTACAGTTAAAGCAGACAATAACTCTAGGAATCCAGTGCCATTATAGTCAATGAACTTCTCACAAACACTTGCAAAATTGCCCGTGGGCACGTTGCCATACATTACTGAAACAGAGTCCATGTATGTCATGATTGAACTGGAGAGGGCCTGGGGATGAGGCTATAAACATTGCAGCAGGCATAAATTATAGGACCTGATTTTCGGTATGGATCACCTTGTTGTACAGTTATAATTTATAGCTATAGTTGGTAGCTTACTAAGCATTCAAAGGTAAGTGCATGCCTTTACCACCGTGTATTGTCACTCAGCTGGCATTCAAGTTGCTGTCTTCTCACTGCAGGTGTGTCAGCTGCTTTGGATCTCGCTCAGTGTAGATGTCCAGCTAGGAGCCTGTCTGCCACGGGAGGAGCTATGCTACAAGTTGTCATATCAGACTGTGCCTCAGTCAGTTTTCCCGCTCCACTAAACCGTAGAATTAGCCATGCATGAGGAGTGTTCTCCAAGGGTGCGGCTTCTCACCAGCATGTCTGCAGCACCAGTCTGTCAATGATAATGCCAACACCACCCCTTTTTCACATAGCTAGCTAGCTACAACAGCTTTGATAGAGTGGAATGCACTGCACACCATCCTGGCTCCAGGGGGTGGCTTCTGTCGCAATGCCCCTGTTGAGTAAGAGACCTTGCAGTTGCCACTTTCCACCAGAGCGGTGCCTGCTGATGATGACCCACCCACCGCTATACAAATGAGGGTCGAAACTGGTCCAGGCTGTTTGCAGGGAGAGAGTGAGCTTCAGGAGGTGATTTGCAGAATCAATCAGCACTAGCTAATAACGTATACTAACAACAAAACATGAACTTTGTTGTTGAAAATTTGAAATCTTGCCACATAGAACTTGTTGAATTATGTTAGCTACATTACATGTCGTTCTATACACGCATGTGCAGTGCATATACATGTAGCTACAAAGAGATTTTTACGACTGTCTCATGTTGTTTGAGGTAGCTGGCAAAATCAATGTCAAATATATCATTACTTGGTCAAATCACTCCGATAAAGTTAGGTCCTCAAAGTTCTGGTAGCTAGTAGTCAGCACCAGCCTTCTTGCAAGATTTTTCCTGCTTGGCTACTATCAGTAGCTAGCTACTATGGCCATTTTGACTGGTGCCATAATTGCTGGCACGATGCAAGGCCTCTTAACTATTAGCTAATCATCACAAAACAATTGTAAAATTTTTGTGGATTGCTACGTACATTCACATGGCCTGCTACATTCACCTTCATGCAGTACCTGCAATCGACATTTGATTACCAACTTTGTGTTCCAACTAGTACTGTCCAAATACAATTAAAATTACTAAAATGCAATTAGACTCAGCTAGGGCAGGACCTCAGGATCACCGGCCCACCATGTACTGGTGGAGCATTCCTATCCACTTCATGGCAAGTGATGTTGCGCCTCAAGAACTGAAAGTTATACTTGACTATGATGATGAAATTGGACTATTAACCTTTAGTCTCGTGGGGCCAGACCCTGGCCCCGCAAGACCAATCAATCTTATTCTTGACTAGGCTCCCACCGTGTATGTAGTGCATTGTCCATGCTGCTCTCATGTAGCTATAAACGTGTGTACGAGTATCATGTTCTTGCAATCTGCTAGGCAGTATCAATAATCATTCTTTTCATTTTATACTCACGGTGCACTACCACTTTTTTACATGTATGTGCGATGGCCCCCATGGGCTCAGCATTCTCATCATTAAATCATCATTAAATCATCATTCTATCTGCAAACTTTTTTTTTTTGGGGGGGGGTGGGGGGGGGGGGGGGGGTTGCTTTGGCCATTATCTTGCTAAATTATACATCACTACTGCAACTAAGCCTAGAGCCTATGGCTAGCTGAGAGCTCCAAACCGAACCGGAAATATGAAATATTTAACTGTGGATAATTAGATCAATAGAATTGACATGCCCATGCAGAAGTAGATGGCCTGCCGTTTGTGCTGCAGGTTACATACTTGCTTAGGAGGACAGAAACCTGGGACGCTGCTCCCTTCGAAATCTGCAAGCAGACTACGACTCAACATTCGACTGGGTTCCGGAACAGCCACCGTTAGAATGGACTCGGGACAAGAGGAAGGTGGCGGGGCTGATTCCAGTGGAAGGGTGGTTAAAAAGCCCAGAAGGGAGTTTGACTTCAAAATGTAAGCCAAGGAATGTACCACAAACCAACAGCTGTGTAAGAACACACCCGTCCACTCCTTTGTTCCCCACACTTCCACGTGAATGATTTGCAGGTACAACAAACGACATGTTGCCCTGAATTTGTTCCCCACACTCTTCCACACGAATGATTTGCAGGTACAACAAGCGACATGTTGCCCTGAAACTGGCTTACGTTGGGTGGGACTACCATGGATTTGCCTCTCAAGATGGCGTCAATACCATTGAAGTAAGCTGCACTTTGTTTGCATTTCTGAAACAAAGAGACACGTACACAATACTGAGGCTGGTCTTGTGCGCTCCGAGATCTAGAGAGTGGCTGGCGAGACTAGCTGAGAAAAGGATAGTCTCGCGGGCCAGACTATTGCGCTCACACAGAGAGAGTCTGGTCAAATTCTCATCATCATCTCACATCACACGCGTGTGTGGTTGCCTTTCAGTACACTAGTATGAATCCTTAACACCCTCCTTTACTAGTAAGCTAGCCTACTGCTGATTGTGCAGCACGAATGCCATATGGAAATATGACCTGACACTCCCTGTGCAAGTGCGAGATTGGGTTGACGTCCATAAGGCCAAATGTGCAGTTTAGGCTAGAACCCAAACTCACTGTAATACTAGCCTCGTTCCCAGGCCATCGCCCAGCTTTCCATCGCTTACAGTACGGAAAAAAGCTATACTACTTTATCAGTGAGATTGTGTATCTATATCAGTGAGTCTCACAGCTAATCAGTGCAATGGGACTCTGCAATGCAGAAGGCCTGGGTATGAGGTTATACTTCATGTACAACCATGTAGGATAGTCTGTTCGAGTGCTTACAAAAGACAAAGCTCGTTGAGGGTCACCTGACCAGCTGCAACTACTCTCGCTGTGGGAGGACAGACAAGGGAGTCAGTGCACTCGGTCAGGTACGTTCTGAGAGAGCTAAAATGTGCAATTGTGCTTACTCATTCAGCCATGAGATTTTAACGTAGTGTCTATGGCCGCTAGCCTCTTTACCCTCCGCCCGCATGTCAACAAGGCTTACTGCACAGCCCTTCATGGTTTTCAGGACACGTTTGTGAGGCAGTGAGCCTAGAGGACTCCCTGGCTTCCTTGAGGTGGACCTAGAAATACCGTCCCCTTTTTTTTGTATAGGTTGTTTCATTACACTTGAGGTCTGCTCTGCTGGAGGGGTGTGGCGTTGTTGTACCAGAGGGGAGCAGGGCAGCCGAGAGAAAAGGTACATGATTTGGCTTGGCTATGGGTATAGCTACAATTGCCCCTCACGCACACATACTCCTCCTCCCTACCTTACTATCTCCCTGTCGCTGCCTCCCCCTTCCCCCTCCCACTCACCCAACCAACCACCCTCCCTCCCTCCTTCCCTCCCTCCCTCCCTCCCTCCCTCCCTCCCTCCCTCCCTCCCTCCCTCCCTCCCTCCCTCCCTCCCTCCCATCTTCCCTCCCACCCTCCCTCCTCAGGAGATACATGTAAATCCACTGAACTCTCCTACATGCACATCCTGAACAACGTGCTACCTGATGAAATCCGCGTGTTGGCATGGGCACCAGTTGGGCCAGACTTCAGTGCCCGATTCAGCTGCCTCCAGCGAACATACAAATACTTTTTCCCACGTGGAAATATTGACATTGATGTAAGTTTTTTGTGGAGCGTTACTAAATTAAGAAACGCATGTACGACCATATATGGTGATGGCCCCATCCTAAGGATTTCCTTAGCCTCGTATGTTGTGAGTCTCTCCCTGTTTTTGGAGGATAGAGCCAGGGGCCAAATTTTTCTTATCCTCCTCTTCCCTTTCCTCCCCTCTCTTCTCTCTCCTCCCTCTTCCTTCTCCCCTCATCTCTCCTCCCTTCTCCCTTCCATCTCTCCCCTTCTCCCCTCCATCTCTCCTCCCTTCTCCCCTCCCCTCCATCTCTCCCCTTCTCCTCTCCATCTCTCCTCCCTTCTCCCCTCCATCTCTCCCCTTCTCCCCTCCATCTCTCCTCCCTTCCATTCTCCCTCCACCTCCCAACTAGCCAGTAGGAAGAGCTTGTAATTGTAATGGTACACGTGGCCTTCAACTTTGTGGCTACATATCCTCAAACGTGTGCAGGTTATGAGGGAGGCAGCTCAGAAGTTTGTAGGAGAGCACGACTTTAGAAACTTCTGCAAGGTTTGATTTGATTGTGTGACGATGCAGGATGACCTCATCATGACATCATCAATAAATGTGCTATCTGTCTTTGCTAATTCACTCCACAGATGGATATTGCAGGTGGAGTGACTAACTTCAGAAGAAGACTACTCAGTTTTGAAATTAACACACTAAGCAACGGGTTAGCAGAAAATAATGTAAGATGTGTTTATCCAAGAGCACATGATGACATCATCGTCATTGTGGCCTTTGCCGCAATGACGATGATGTCATCATACACTCATGGTTTATCCTATGCTGCTTCTACCCTGCTCTCCCCACACACATACACAGCCCACCCTCTCCCTACCAGCTGTGTGAAATGACAATAACAGGGCTGGCCTTCCTCTGGCACCAGGTGAGGTGCATGGCGGCCATCTTGTTCCTGGTGGGCAGCCGGCTAGAGAAACCGGAGGTGATCGACCATATGCTGAATGTTGAGAAGTGCCCACGGAAACCGCAGTACGGAATGGCCTCAGGTCAGAAATATGAAATACGATTTTGGAATGGGAATGAGGTTGTGGGGCCTAAGAATGATCAAGGCTGTGGGGCCTGAGAATGAGGCTGAGGGGCCCAGAGCCACGTTCCCAGGCCTCCGCCCAGATTTTATCTCGCAGCCACAGGATAAAATCTGGGCAGAGGCCTGGGGACGAGGCTAGAATGAGGCTGTGGGTCCTGGGAATGACGCTGTGGGTCATGGGAATGAGGCTGTGGGTCCTGGGAATGACGCTGTGGGTCATGGGAATGAGGCTGTGGGTCATGGGAATGAGGCTCGGGTCCTGTACACCCTGTCACTGCAGAACTGCCCCTTATCCTCTACGACAGTGAGTTTGAGGATGTGATGTGGGAGAGAGATGACGCCTCATACCTGAGAGTGGTCAGCCATTTTCAGCAGCTGTGGACAATGCAAGCCGTGAAGTGAGTGGATGAACACCGGCCGTTAATAGATGGAGTATCATTATAGGGTGGTCTTAAGTGAGCGGGACAAGAAGCAAGATGGCAAAGACATTGACCAGTGATGTTCTGGCGTCCCACAGCCTTTCTGAAACAGTCTTTGTGGTCACTCCAATATGCATAGCTACGACTGGGATCACAGCCTGTGACTGCCCAAAAACTGCCTGTGACTGCGTGACTGTACTGTCATGTAAACTGCAGTATGTGACAAAAAGCTGGGGAGGGGCCTGCGAATGAGGCGAAGTGACCCTGTGACCACTGCAAAAATCCACTGTGACTGTGTGATTTTTGGTAGTATACGGTATGCCACACCTATGCCATACCTACATCCGCTGTATACAGGGTCATCCCTGGTCGCAGCTCCAATTAAGTACAATTCTTATTGGAGTGACCACCCCTTGTATAGCACTCATATACAGATGTACTGTAACACTAGTTTATGTGTTAGACAGAACTCCTCCTCCTCAATAATTCTTCCTTCTTGTCTTTCTCTTTCCGCCCTCTCTCTTTCTTCTGACATAGAACCACCATGCTGAGGAGGATGCTCGATTCTCTGGAGCTCTCTCTCTTCCCGTCCCCCCCTCCCCACTCCCACGTGGTCCCAATCGTGCAGAGTGACCACAAGCTTGGGACAGCGAAATACAAACCTCTGCTAGCAAGACCCACAGCAGGTGACAAGAACGCTTTGTAAACTAGTCACATGTTAGATATTCCCCTCAATTCTTCTTGCTATAACCTGCGTGGTTGGGAATGAGGCTGGGGTGTGGCCTGGATTAGGTTGATAATAGCCGGTAACGAGACTTGGTTATGGCTGTGGAACAAGTCTGACCAGGTTGTGGCCTGGGAATGAGGCTGACTTGTGGCTTGGGAATGAGGCTGGGTTGTGGCTTGGGAATGAGGCTGGGGTGTGGCCTGGGAATGAGGCTGGGGTGTGGCCTGGGAATGAGGCTGGGGTGTGGCCTGGGAATGAGGCTGGGGTGTGGCCTGGGAATGAGGCTGGGTTGTGGCCTGGAAACGTAGGGATGAGATTGGATGGTAGTCTGGGAACAAGTCTCGGTTGTGGCCGGTGCAAGCCGGAGGATGAGGAGGTAGGACCTTGGAGTGATCGCTAGCTACAGATGTTGTTTGTTGCATTCTCCTGCACAGATACATTTGAAGAGAGATCTGAATATCACAAAGCCAAGAAGAGAAAGAAAATGACAGAGGACTCTGAAAGCACTGAACAACAGCAGCTGCTCTAAAGCACAGGAGAGCAACACTCTCTATCCAAATAATAAATATTGTTGGAAATCATCTACTTTTGCGATATTTTATCATCTCATTGGCTATGCTTGCTGTTATTTCCTCGCCCGTGCGATTCTGTCCAAAGTAGTTCACAAAGTCTCCCCCGGGGTTCACCAGGTACATTATGATGGTGTGGTCCACCTGAGGGTTAAGATCATAGGTAATTGTAGCCTCGTACCCAGTCCCACGCCCAGCTTTTCGTCGCTGCTTAGTACGGTAAAGCGCTTTACCGTACTAAGCAGCGACAAAAAGCTGGGCGTGGGACTGGGAACGAGGCTAAGGTAATTGACCATGTACTATAGCTTGCGTAAAGGCATATGGCAAGAACTAGCTGTGTTGCTATGGTGATGCCAATAGTTTATGGCAATTTGGAAAGCTCAAATAGGCCTAATATGAACCCAAGAGCGCATGATGACATCATCGCCGTGAAAAAACAATGATGTCATCATGTGCTCTTGATGAACCCTATAGCTTGAGCCTTACGATTGTCATTTTGGTTCTAAAGTAGAGTGATTAATGCACCCAGGGTCTTCCACGTTGCAAACATGGATTCCATTTTGGGACATCCAGACAATTCCTTCTCGGTGGAGATAGCTTCGTTCCCAGGCGTTTGGTAATTGGCTCTTCTCCCCAATTACTGAGCACCTGGGAACGAGGCTATGTGGGAGTGGGCCACTTACTAGTCTCGGTCCCAAACCCAGCGTATTTCCATGCATTATACTGGAAGCGATACACACTGGATAGACGGTCTGGGAACGAGACTAGCCACTTACCAGATAGTCATTCTCCTCGTCAGCGGGTCCCACACTGTAGTAGACACGGTAGGCCCGGGCAGCCTGGTGGACCTCCTCGTGCGAGCCAGTGAGGCCTAACATGCGGGGGTGGAAGTCTGTGTGTGTGTGTGTGTGTGTGTGGGGGGGGGGGGGGGGGGGGGGGGGAGCAGCAGTATATCAGCTAGTATTGAGGATATTAAGTTGTGTGTTCTGAAATTGGTTGAATGAGCTGTAGTTGGTACTTCTCATAATTGACCTGAGGCCCTCTCCCAGGACAGTGCCGTCATTCTTCATGCAAATGAAAACAGTGCTGGCCTGGAAACGAGGCTAGCCCTCTCCTGCTCTGCTCTCTTGATCGTATACTTGACCTTTGCACTGAGTGAAGCTAAAAGCAGGTTGTCTGTTTGATTCATGCTGATTGCAATGGCACAAATCCCACCCTAGATATCTCTCCTAGCCCAAGGTACCAAGCATATATTATGTATAGCTCAAACCAAGAGGGCATAAGTAGGTCGCATTTATGTGCTCTTGCTCAAACATGGGCCTATTCCCTACCCTGTGCATCCATTGTATCTAGGTATATGAATGAGATATGAAGCTGGGGGTTGTGCCATTGTGATCAGCATGAAAAGAGCTGTCAAATGATGTCCTAATAGTATCTTTTCATGTCGGTCACATTTTTGCCAAAATCGCACTTGACCAAAGGCTATAACCCACGGATTTTCATGATTTGGGGTTAAAATTCAATCTACACCAAAATGGACATCGTTTGAAAGCTCCAATCATGCTGATCACAATGGTGCAAATCCCAGTCTCATATCTCATTCCTAGCCCGAGATACCTAGCACAATGCATAGCTCAAATATTAGGCCTAATCACCCTGTGTATCCGTTGTCAAGCGTTGTATCTAGGTCTATGAAAGAGATATGAAGCTGGGAATTGTGCCATTGTGATCAGCATGAAAAGAGCTGTCAAATGATGTCCAAAAAGTATTTTTTCATGTCGGTCACATTTTTGCCAAAAATCGCACTCGACCAAAGGCTATATATAATCCATGGATTTTCATGATTTCGGGTCAAAATTCAACCTACAGCAAAACGGACATCATTTGAAAGCTCTATTCATGCTGATCACAATGGTGCAAATCCCAGCTTCATATCTCATTCCTAGCCCAAGATACCTACCAGTGCGGTATACGTGGCAGTGTACACAATTATAGCAAACAGAACTTTGAAGACAAGAACCTGTATTGACTGAGTTGTCCATGCTACCTTTAGCTACAGGTAACTAAGGAGGGCCGGCACAATATATACAAATATGTCGTACTTTTGATTAATTTTGAAGCTCTTATACAAATCATCCATTTTTGAAAGAACATACCTCCATAATCATCCTATGTGGTTCAGAATTTCTGAAGTACACAAAGGATGATATTAGCCTTGCTCCCAGGTCTCCACGACCAGCTCGTACACCCACTCTTCGTGCAACATGCAACAACGCCGGGCGTGGAGGCCTGGGAATGAGGCTAGGCTGAAATTGGACAAGGCTGCACGCAGGGGACAGTGTACTTACATATATGCACTACTCCACCCACCTTTGAGGTACTCCTTGATGACAGCTGGTGAGTCTCTGTCTGGGTCCACGGTGATGAACAGCGGCTGTACCGTGGGGAGACCTGGGGTGTTGTCTGGATGGGTGATCAGTGTATGATGTCATCACATCACAGCTACCAAATCTTACTGGTCATTCACTGGCACTGGGGGAAACCCCAGGATGGGTGACCAGTGTATGATGCCATCACATCACAGCTACCAAATCTTACTGGTCATTCACTGGCACTGGGGGAAACCCCAGGATGGGTGACCAGTGTATGATGTCATCACATCACAGCTACCAAATCTTACTGGTCATTCACTGGCACTGGGGGAAACCCCAGGATGTACGATGTCATCACATCACAGCTACCCCAAATCTTACTGGTCATTCACTGGCACCGAGGATGGGTGGCATGGTGACCACTAACCAAGGTTTTTCAAAACAGTGGCCATTTTCTCCAGCTCGTCAGGACAGATGTCCGGACAGAAGGTGAAGCCGAAGTAGATGAGCATCCACTGTCCACGGAAGTCCTTGTCTGTCCTCTTCTGTCCATCGTGATCAGTGAGGGAGAAGGGACCCCCCAGAGCTGCCTTGCCGAGAGACTTGGTCCGTTCCTTCTCTGCAACTAGTGGATACCAAAATGGAGGCAAATTCATCACCAACTAGTTAATTAGTCTGTTGTTCGAAATAGGAGTGCTTAATGGTGTAACTTGTTTGAACTGTATTATTATGCATGTAACTAAAATGATTTAAACCCAACCTAAAAGCAATAAACCTTTAAGCAACACTGACTAGAGATTACTGGAGATTACTGCCGAAGATTATAGGAATTGGTGGAGACAAATCTCTAGCTAGCAGCTCTGGTGGATAAACCTCTGGAGTACAATCTAACCAGTTTTTCAAAGTTGGTACTCCAATTCCACCTCACCTGCTTCCTTCTCTTTCTTTAGTTTCTGCACATAGAGTACTGCTGCCCCGCCTCCCACGATTAGCACAGCAAGAGACGTCCACGTAATAGGCTGGAGAATGGATTGAACAGGGAGAAGAAAATCAGATGTAAGACGAGTGGTTCTCTCCTCAAAGAGAGAGCCTGGGACCGAGCCCCTGACCCTCCATACAGGGAGAGCTAGGAGAGAGAGAGAGAGAGTCGGGGCAAACGACCTATCCTTCAGTGTAGCCAAGGAATTTCATTCAGATAATTACATTGAGTTATGCAATTAAGCATGGCGACTGGCATGTGCAGATACTGTACTCATCAGTCACATGCATTGAAAACACTACTGGTGGATGCATTCCTTCAAGGTCATTATTACCCCAGACCCTCCCTCTCCTAGCCTCGTTCCCAATTACCGAGCACCTGGGAACAAGGCTATCCTCTCCCTCCTCTCCATTGGTTTATACATGAAACCCACCACTCACTCCTCTCTTTCCCGATCTGTCTTCCTGGGAGGAGGTGTACGGTCTCCTAGCAACTGCCGAGGGGAGGGAGGGTCTTGTCCTCAGACACCTGGGTCCAAGTGCCATATATTCTGGTGTCGGTCGGATATTTCTGAGAGAGTGGGAGATTGCTCTGGCCGCTGATGAAAGAGGCAGCCATGGCTACATGGAGGAAGCCCAGGACATACACAACACTGATAGCATTTCTGGGCGTGTTGCAACCTGCTACAAGGAATGCTAGACATTGCATTTTGCAGAGTTATAATGTTACCTACACAGGCATAGCTGATCATGAACACTCGGCCACCCAACACTCTCCAGGCCATCATGTGTGTGTGCTCCAATAATTCGTTTCGGACTTCATTAGAAAGCAAAATTGAAATCTGAAGCATCGATCCTCAGCCTAGCCCTGAGCATGCTGAGCTTAGCTGCACAGCCTGTATAAGAATCGAGAACGGCTGATCACAGCACTGGATGAGACAAAATGATTGTAAGAAAACGGTGAGCTCGTGAGGTGCACGCCATGGGACTGTATGAGTGGCGGCTACACATTCTGGTAGCAATCGTTGCTGTCGTCCTAGTGCTCAAAATCTTTCTCCCCTCGCTCCTCTACCTTGGGTTCGCCCTTCTCGCCGTCCTGTGCGGTGCCGCACTGGCCGTAGTGCAGGGAGACTACCAGAGGAGGAGGAAGGTGACCTACCCACGTCCACCTGAGCCCAAGACAGAAAGTCTTCTCTCCCGAGTGAAAGTTTACCCCCCACCTAGTGTCAAGCCGACCCTTCTGTCGTCGAACGTAGATGCCCACATACAGGCTGTCATTGAGCTGACTTTGAAGTGCCATGTTGTCCCGACTTACGCAAAGGTCGGCAGGGACCATGAGGCATTCTTTGGGAGTGTTGTACCGGAGGTTTGGAGTGCCTTGTCCATTCTGTTGAAGCAATCTGGCAAGATTGATACCATGAAACTGATCACACAAGATGTTGTACAAGCGTTGAGGGTTCATTTTGAACGCTTCCGTGGGATGCATTTTCAAGGTCCGCAGGATCCACAACTCCTCCCAAAATTCCCGAACCTCGAGTTGTTCCCTTACCTGGAATCTCACGAACGTGAGTTGAACTTCCTGCGACAAGCGTCTGAGGTTTTACTTTGTGTGTGCCTCAGCAAGGTTAACCTGGAATGCACTCCAATTAGAGTCGTAGTCCGTGAATATCTGGCCTGTCATATCCTGCAACCCACAATCGAAATGATTTGTGACCCTGACTACATCAATCAGAAGCTCCTAGCTTACCTCATTCGACAAGAGCAAGCGATGAAATCGGCTGAAAAGAAGTTTGCGTACACCACTTATGAAGAGTTTGCGAAACACATCAATAAATGTGAGGATATTGTGGAACTACAGCAGATTCGACAGTTCATCATCACAGATATCATTCAAGCAAAGGCTGTGCACAAGATGAAGACATCTCGGGCTACTGGACTGCACGGTGGCCAGTTTCCCATTCCGATTCCAGCATCTAAGGTCAAGACCCTCATGGAACGAGATTTGGAAGTCTACATCACCCAGCTCGGAACTCTAAAGACGGTCTGCGAGAGACAAATTAGGAAGTGGGGAGGAGAGGACTACAGTTCCAGCTCTACTGAGACCGTCACTGAACCGCAGCAATCAGACATGCCCCCGGGAATACCTTTCGAAACAATCATGTGGAACGAGACTGCGAGGGACCACTTTTCCAGTTTTCTGGGACACTGCGGTTTTGATCACTTGCTAAAGTTCTGGATTGCAGTTGAGGATTTCAAATCAAGTTCAGTAGACGCCTCTCACAAGAATGTGAAGAGTATTTACGATCTGTTCTTGAGCTCGTCAGCTGCTGGTTCAGTCTACGCTGACCCGTCTCTTGTTGCATCCGTTGAGCTGTATCTCAGCGGTGAGTCCGTCTCCTGCACCGACAGTCTTGATGCAATGCAGCAGAGCATCTATGAAGAGCTTCTAAATCAGTTCTACCGTAGCTTCATCAAGAGTGAGAACTACCGAGAGCTGATGCACAGCGAGAACTACAGAGGAGAGGGGCCGGAAGGGTCTGTTTCATCCCTTGTACATCGCTCCGAAGCTTCAAGAAGTGAGTCCCCTTCCATGGATGACAGCCGATACAAACAGAAGTTGAAGACACTCAAAGTGAAGCTGGAAGAGAAAGTCGACCAACTAGCTGTAATGCCCGAGCACGTTCAGTCGTCAAGTTCGCTTGCCATGCGGAAAAAGTCCCTCCAAAAGGGTCGCTACTTACTCGAGGAAGAGATCAAGAAACTGGAACACTACATTGAGCATACGGAAGAGTGGTTTGACACGGTTGGCAAATGGAGTGTTGAAATCCACTCCGTTGACCTCGCACGAGAGGAAAGTAACGATGAAGACCCCCTTTTCATCATTGTTGTTCATCGCCCGAATCCAAGCCTGAGTCGAATTGCTGAAAGTCGATCGAGTTTGAGTTCAGTGGATAGTCTTCAAGGTCAGCAGGAGGGGGCGGAGGGGGAGGGCAGCATTGCTAGCTGTGAAGAGGAGGCCACCTCTGACGACTATGAGGAAATTGACAGTGCCTTTCAGAGCCGGGCCGGGTGGGTGTTGGGAAGACGACTGTCCGAATTTCAACAGATGCACTCTAAAGTTGTCGAGATATGTCCCAACTTGCAGTTCCCTCCCCGCCCCACGTGGTTGAATCCATTCCAGAGGCCTGATGCTCAGTCGAGGTACTGGCAGAAGTACCGTGCTGCCCTGCAGAGCTACATCCACACGGTTCTCCAAGACGACCGACTGCAGGAGAGCGAGGAAGTCTTCAACTTTCTCAGCCCAGCCTCGGAGCACCTGAGAAAATCGAGCTCGATTTCTCCCGAGAAGAAACGACACTCTTTTCCCCTTGCTGTCCCAGGGATGGGGATTATATTCTCAAAAGATCATAAAGATCACGAAGAAGGGAAGGAGGATTCCATAGCTGATCACATGTACCTGCTCGTCAGTGAGGTCTTTGAGCTAGATGCCTGGAGCCGTGTCCTTAGGAAGCAACTGATGGAGTTGGTTCAGCTTACGTTTGGAAAGAGCATTGATCGGGAGTTGCAAGAGTTCACTAATTGGGTCGTCTCTGAGCCCATGCTCATATTTTACTTGGAGACCTTCCAGAATGCGATGTGGCCGGACGGTAAGCCTGCTCCCCCGGTTCCCACCAGAAGCGATGAGCAAAAAGCACACACAAAGGAGGAGGCTAGGAAACGATTCCTAAAAAGTGGACCACAAGCTTTACAAACTGTCCTGGGACAGAGAAACTGTCAAATTGGATACCAGAAGATCTTCAACGCACTGCAAGACCCACGAGCAAACAAGCAGCTGTTTTATTCCCTGTTTGAGATACTTCTGTACGCACTGGTACCAGAACTTGAAACTGTGGAAATCGAGGAGTCCCCCTTGGACTGAAACAATGGCCGACAACTCGATCACAAGTTGTTGATTTCAATTGTGTGCATTCTTCATTTTTAAGTATGACTTCTTTAGTTCATCAATAGCTTGGCACAGGTATTATAGACTTGTAATTATTATTCAATTTGAAAAAAAACCTATTATACAGAAATTATTATTGTTGAGAAAATCAAGTTTTCAATTTGTATAACACAACCCAATTAAAATGTAATACTGGGGTCAAGTAGAAAACTAATACAATCATGCGTGTTAGTGCGCCCAAACTGCAAAGGAGGGCTCCACGACAGATTTGGCAGCTGCCTCTGCCGCCGCCTTGCTCCCGAGCCCCGCCCTGGAGATGGTCGGCTGATAGCCTGTACCAATGTGGGCCTCGTGCTTCCGAGCCAGGTCCACTGCAAGCTGCAAGGAATAAAACTCAATCTTTGGACTAGAGATTACTTCTCTACACATCGGCTCAACAAGAATAAATTAAGTGCGTGCTATAGCCTTGTTCCCAGGCACTCGGCTAGTGATTGCTTAGACTTGCCCCACAATGTATTGTTTAGTGAAACTTCTAATTATAATAGGACATACTGGGGACATTATAAATTCAGTCATTTGTGGAGAGGTTGTCCTCTACAGTGGCGGATCTAGGGGGGATCTAGGGGTGCGAGCGAACCCCCTTTTGACCCTTGTTAACATAAACTACTTGTATTATTGTAGCTGTGGTTGGTAATACCTTGACCGTTCGCGGGCTGAAAGCCTGAAGGCAGCTTGAGCTAGCTAGGCTTACGCTGCTACACAATTTTAATTTTACATCAATTATTTTTGTTTCTGTATAATATTATACGTATAATTAGAAAATAAAGCAATATTATGTTCAATCGACTGTCCACATACGTGGTTGTAATCCGTCGACGATGAAAAGAAGGAAGCTAACAGCCCCACACATCGATACTTACTGGTTACTTAGTCAATCTTCTTTGCGTCTGGGAACATGTCCAGAATGCGCAGAGATGCTACGAGAGCGCTTCCTGATCGCTAAAAAGAACATGTAAATAAATTTTTCCGCGCTTCGCGCGGACTGATCGCCACTTCGCGGCTCTGCGCACTGCCTTCGGCAGTGCGCTGTGTATGTGCCAACCAACCTGACGAACCCACCTTTCAAAATTTCTGGATCCGCCACTGCTCTACCTCTCGGAGGTTGAAAATGTATTAGCACTATAGGGAAACGTTTCGATCTGCTAAATCTACCCCTCCCATAAAGTTATTACAATCCACATTACAGGTCAGACAGGGTAGCATCTGTTTTTCTCGACTGTTGACATCACCAACATGGGACCTTGAAAATCATTCATTATAGAGAGCTAATATTTTGTGTCTCTGTCTCGGAGAGTCCGAGGTTTTTACTGTAGACCTGTAGTCAGTAATACATGAGCTAAACACTCAGTCGTTACCTCCACGCTGTCCTTGTGAGCAAACTCCACCAGAGCATACTTGGCCTTCGCAAAGGCGGTCTTCTTCTTGCGATGCTTCTCAATGGTCACCGACTTGATGGCTCCACACTTCTTTGAGTAGAACATTTTCTGCCAGAATCCAGTGCAGTGGAAGAGAGACAGTAACAAGACGATGAAGAAGACATGATTGAGCAAAGACATGAAGCGAACACATTATCCCTTAGTCTGTTAAGTTTAAAATACCGTAGTCACGCATTATTTAAAGCGCATGTTCCTATGAGATGCACTAATTCATTTGAATAACACTTCTTGAAAAAGAAGTGTGCTTGGAATTAGAGCTTTCCCAGTTCCCACTCCATAGGATCGAGAATGGGAATGGCAGAGCCTGCACCTATCGAACCTGTGCCTATCATCAAATATGTACTTATAAGTGAGCTGCGGCTCAATAACGTGCATCGACATTATTATAGCATTGGGGGAGGGAGTAAGGAAGCTCAATTCTTAGGCTCACCTTGACCATGTCTGGGGTGACGTTGGCTGCAAGAGGAGACACGTACACTGTCCGCTCCATCCTCTCCGGGTCTCGGTACTCAGCCCTGGCAGCAAGGTCAAAGGTCACCTTGCGGGAGCACTCCTTCAACATGGTCACTATGGTTACCAGGGTCTCATACTGTTGGAAAATTTGGGTAAAAAGGAATTAAAAACAGTTATCCCCATAACAGGATGTAATCCATCAAAGGCAGTTGCACAGCTGGTTTTGGCCTCGTCCCCAGTTGCCCGGCAACTGAGCGCCTGGGAACGAGGCTGAGCTGGTTTCAAAGTGGTCTTTGCTTGGAAGGATCACATGACGTCTGGTTCAGCGTACCTGAAGGGAGTTTCCAGCAAGCCTGAGGGTGGACACCTTGCAGTGGGGTACTTCCACCACCTGCTTCACGATCCTGCAGAACGGCAGCAGCGGGACAGTGAGTGTCTCGTGCCCAGACCCCCTCCTTCCACACGTATTGAGGGTCTGGGAACGAGACTACACCGTGCATAGTCTCGTACCCAGACCCAATCCTGCTGCCCGTATTGAGGGTCTGGGAACGAGACTACACCGTGCATAGTCTCGTACCCAGACCCAATCCTTCTGCCCGTATTGAGGGTCTGGGAACGAGACTACACCGTGCATAGTCTCGTACCCAGACCCAATCCTTCTGCCCGTATTGAGGGTCTGGGAACGAGACTACACCGTGCATAGTCTCGTACCCAGACCCAATCCTTCTGCCCGTATTGAGGGTCTGGGAACGAGACTACACCGTGCATTGCTGGTACAATGACTTCATCATCAATAGTAAATTTGTAAACTGTCGGGTGTGTCATATTGAAGACTGGTTTGCCTCAGTGGCTAGCAATAACATCTGTATGTCCGTCAGTCAACAGTTTTGGCATGTATAGCACTCACTTGATGGCCCAGGGGTCAGGGATGAAGTTGAACTTGAGGGCCAGTGTCTCCAAGGTCTGGTTCACTCCCAGCATCTCTATGACAGCCGCTGCTCCTCTCTGGGTAGGTGAGGAGGGATCACACTGATCGTTTTGTCAGACACTTGGATATCCAAACACCTTACCTTTCTGACTCTGTTCAGTCCGAGGTCAATGAATCTCAGCTGCCGGTTTGTCTGCAGTGCTTTGCAGATGGCTATCGTCCCGGGTACATCAATGAACTAAGTCCAAGAGCACATAACATGGATATACCAAAATCTCCAGTAATCTCCAGTAATCCCCAGTAATCCTCAGTAATCAAGCATATAGCACTGTGAAGGAGCATCCAACTAGTGCACACTGCTAGTTTCCATATGTTGAGGAATTGGCAGCACACCAAACTCCTTGTAAGGTAAGCACAGTCTCAAACGCTTGCAAGCAACAAACTTATTATTATTTCATTTCGAATTATATCAGCAGACTTAGAGGGTGATAGTCTTCCACTGTCAAATTTGACAATGTCCCTGCTCAGTACTCATTAACTCCCGGTAACACGTGAAATAGAAATAATCTACTGACATTCACAAGCCCCCCCACATGGGGGGCTTGTGAATGTCATGGTAGTCAATTAAGATTCCAGTTGATATGTACGTTGCAGAAAAGGTGAAGCTCCTTGAGCAGGCAAGATGGTTTCTCCAGCACTGAAGAGAGGTAGTGTGCGCCTGCTGCACCCAGAGAGTTCTTGTCAAGCCTCAGTACCTGCACCAAAGATGTTGAGAATTAATTCCGAGAAGAGTTCACTGTGAAAGGATCTCACCTCAAGCCGGGTGTTACTGGCCAAGCCAGCTGCAAGGAATCTTGCTCCGTGCTTCCCAATTGCGTTGAAGGCCATGTCAAGGTGTTTCAGGGCTGTCTTCCGGGACAGAACCTCTCCAAATACCTACACGTGTGTCCAGGATACAATATCCACACACATTAGATTCTTTGATCAACACAGTCCCCTCTCCGCCTCCCCCTTCCCTCTCCCCCTCCCCCCTCTCCCCCCCCTCCCCCCCCCAATTACTGTTGTCCCCACAGGAATACCTGCCAATCACCCACTATAGCTAAGATGTAAGTGTTTACATGAAAGTTCACACACTGACTTTCTGGTGAACACTTGGATTTCAGCAAGTTATATTTTTGGGCATTGAATGAAAAGGGCATTAATGGCTATTTATTCCTTGGAAGTCTTAACGGTGAAAGGATCTTGAACCAAATCCAGTAGCCTATGAATGTAATCACAGACCTCAGCAGCTGAAGAATCGAGGTTGCATCGAGAGACATCCAGGTGAGTGACATTGGTGAACGTCTGGGAGAAGAATGTCACCATGATCTTGAAACGCTTCTCATGAACCTTTTTAGACACCTGCAATAGAGAGCAACTGTCAGTTGGGACATCCTTGTACTCAATTCTCATTTCAATCCACATTAATGTGACCAGTCAGACGAACGGGGTACTATCCTGTCTTGAAATGCAGGTAGTGACTTTGGAACTAGCTTTTGTGTGTCCGGAATAAAGAGTTTGATCAAAAATCAAGTAGAATCTTTCGCGTGACAGACATTCGTGGATGACGAGTACATCATCAAACTCACTGTGAAGAGTTGCTCATTGGCGCTGATGTTCAGGGTGGTGACGGGTGAGGCTTTGCCTTTAGCACTGCAAGTAAATTGCATTATGTCTGACAATCCTGACAATCCGGAGAGACTGTTGGATTGCCTGTACATTGAGAGTACTTACCGCTCGTTGATGTTCAAGCAGCCATCAACGTTGATCTGGTTCTTCTCAATATCCAAATCGGTTAGAACTGACTTCTGCAGTCGGCAGGAAAAAGGATCACACGTACGCCATTAGCAGCAGGTAGCAGTATAGTTTGTGCTTATCAACCCAGTAATCTCCAGTAAATCTCAGTAATCTCCCAGTAATCCTCAGTAATCCCCAGTAATCTCCAGTAATCCTCAGTAATCCCCAGTTATCAACTCACTGTTGAGGCGACTACAGTTCCAAATGAGGCATTGTCATGTACATTCAAGTTTGTGGACCCCTGCATGGGTTAGAGAAATCAAAGGAACTCCTAACACACACCAAGGGAGGGGGTTGGGTGTCAGGCCCACTAAAACTCACCAGGTCTAGTTTGGTGATGACACCATTCTCAGCCAAGTGCTTCATGTTGGCTGAGTCAAAGGCCCTTGCAAGAGGTGTGTTCCAGAAACTCACCTGAGGAATGCAGAGAGATTAGTTGAGACTGAGCATAGCCTACTGAAACATTCCTCCCAATAAAAAATTCATTTTCAACGGGGGATGAATACCTCCCCCCCCCCCCCCCCCCCCCCCCCCCCCCAAAAAAAAAAAGAAACCCTGATAATATTGTGTAGCTCTAGATATCGCAGGAGTCAACAATTTTTGGTCTGACGATGTAATATGACACAACTACTATTAACCAACTGCTCAACCTTCTCTAGCGTGACAGAGAGCTCAAACATCTTGCCGAGGGAGGCGGGGAGGGACCCGCTGGACATCACCCCACTGATACTGAGGCCCGTCAGCATCAGTTCCTTGAGGGAGGGGCTGTACGACAAGGACTTCAGGACTTCGGCCAAGCCAGCTGCTCCACAGGAGTTCTTACTGTGGTTGGTAATGAGAGGGGGGACCACTCTCACACACGGGGGACCACTCTCACACACACAAAGAAAAATGATTGAGGTACAGGATAGGATTCCTCCGAACTAATGACTGTGTGTCAGTCCCCAGGTGCTGGAGCTTGAGAAAAAATCAACAAAGTGATTGAGGTATGAGGCTGAACTAATGGTGCTGGAGCCTGAGATGAATCCAGCTCCCAATATGCAATGGATGGCACATATTTGCAGTTGAGCCCCACCCCTTACATCCACCTTGCATAGTTGCAGTTGAGCCCCACCCCTTTACATCCACCTTGCATAGTTGCAGTTGAGCCCCACCCCCTACATATCCACCTTGCAGTTGCAGTTGAGCCCCACCCCCTACATATCCACCTGGCAGTTGAGTCCCACTCTCTACCTCAGGTCCAGTTTTGTAATGTTCCTCTTCACGAGGAGTCCCTCGGCCAACGCCTTCATCCCGGCATCTGTGATCTTACAAGCTCGGAGGTTCAGCTCAGCTAGGTTGGGCAGAGACCTGTGTAGCCAAGCAAGGATACACGATCGACCACCACTGGAGCATGCCTACGCACACATAAATCACTGTGAGCTCACACCCATGTTCCAGGGTCGGAATGGAGTTTGAGAATGAGACTACCAGCACACACTGCTTGAGCTTGTAATAAGCAAATCAGCTAAGCCTAAAACAATTTTTAGGGCATTTTAATTCACTTCTGGTGTATATACATCAGTGGTGGATCCAGGATTTTGGAAAGGGGGGTTCTTTTACAGGCTGCCGAAGGCAGCTGCACAGAGGCGTGTAGGGCCGATCAGTCCGCGCGAAGCGCGGAAAATTTTTTCACCTTTATTTTTCAGTTGTCAGGGTGGGCTCTCGTGGCACCTTCGTGCTTTGCACAGCAAGTTCCAGATGTGAAAGGATTGCAGGACCCGGGGCAGCCATGTGCTTCCGTTTCTTGCTCAAATTTCGCTGTAATAGCTACGTAGCTACGTACACGTAAATATACTAGATCGTGGTCTCGTTCCCAAGCCGTTCGGTTTCAGCCAGCTCCACCCTCTCAATTTGGAAGCGGTAAACTTTGTACCCGGAACACCTGTACTCCGCACTGTTACTGCTATGTACGTTTTTCGCAGTTAAGACAGCTGCTCGTCACCGCTGCAAGCAAGCGCTTGAAAGTATAGTAAGGCCATACGGTAAGTTCTTTCAGTGGTAAGAAGGGGGGTTTGACCGTCGAACCCAACGAACTACCCCTGGATCCGCCTGGTTGTTGTTACTGCATGCCATTGCTGCATAATCATTTTTTACTGTTCCGCCAAAGGGGGGTGCATTTGCACCCCCCTTACCCCCCCTAAATCCGCCACTGTACATGTATATGTCTTGTGTGGCCCTCAGACTGATTGAATCTTAGCCCTCTGATTGGTTGAATCTTAGTGCTCTGATTAACCCTTCTGACTATGATCACTGACCTGTGTTTCAGCATGAGTCGTGCCAGCTTGGTCGTGCCCTCGGTGCCGAGGGAGTTTCCCTCCAGATTAAGGCAGCTGCACCGGTAGAGAACTTGCATGTGACACAATTACAAAACTAGACAAATTTACGAGCACAGAGTCCCCCATCTTGGAGCTCAAGAAGTGCTTTGCTTATACAGCATAGGCGTGGGCCAAAGCCTTCCTGATCTAAACCTTCAACCCATTTCACCCCTAATCCCTTTCTGATCTGAAACTGGGAGCCATGCCTATGTCAATCTCTGCATCCATATGGTACTTGCATCGCCATGAATCATTTCATTAACCTCCATGCTCTGCTCACGTGAGTCCTTCGCTGGTGAGGTGGCTCTCTGCCAGTTTAGACACATGGGCCTCCGTGATGCCAAGGTAACGCATGTCCAGTACCTAATAGAGTGAGGGCTGATCACACCATCCACCAACAAGACTCATTCCCATTCCCAAATGAAAGGGAGGGGCCTGGGAACGAAGTCAAACTGGGAGCGAAATCAACACTTTAATTTGTGGGTAGTAATTTTAGATACACACCTGCAATGCTCCGGAACTCTTCGCCATGCCTTTCACCAGCTCTTTGAATCCTTTCTCACCAAGACTAATTTCACCCTGTAGATCAGACAAAAAGGTCAAAGGTCAGATATGAACAACAGACACTGAAGGGTTAAAGGTCAGAGATATCTACGTACCTTGGAGATGGTAAGGTGTGTCAGTTTGGGAAGGAGCTCAAGAATCCTGGACAGAAAGAAGTAATGTGACTTGATGTTGTCGGGGTTAAAGGTCACAAGATCAAAGTGGGTGAGGGTGTCCTTGGAGAGGTCGAGTGTGCCGTACAGCAGCTGCAGTGAGAGGAGTGTGTAAACAAGTAGAATAGAGCACAGCTAGTGCCTCTTAGATTATAAGCATCCAATACACGAGAGTGTAAGTCTGAAGGTAAGGGATGTTTTTAATCCACTGTTCCATCTAACATTGTGTAAACATTACCATGTGCCCTAGCCTCGTCCCCAGGCCTCCCACGTGGCCTGGGAACGAGGAGGCTACATGTGCCCAGGTATGAATATTGGAGCTGGTAGGATTTCGTACAAGAGATGCGGAAGCTTTGGCAAGATGTGGAAGCTTTGGTGGCTCCACGTGTCCTCCCGGATGGTAAATCATCTCGGTCTTGCATGCAAGCCAGCATCTCCTCTAGTGCCAGCATCTCCACTAGCGCCAGCATACCTTGAAGTCTGGGTTGTCGTTGAGTTTCCCCACTAGCTCCTGGAGGTTGTGTTGGAGGTAGAGGTGCTTCCACGGGAGGGAGACTGTGGCGTAGGAGGGAGGGATTTCCTGTGAAGATGAGAGGGGAGAGAAGAGGGAGGCAGATGTGAAGAGGGAATGAGAAGAATGTGTGTGTGTGTGTGCGTGGGGGGGAGGTAGATTCACCATGAGTCCAAAGCGGGTCTCACAGAGGGCCCGCCATTGGTCTTCGTTGTCATGGAGACAAGGTGTCACTCCCTCCTCTGAGGTGACCACCATCTCCTCCAGGGGGCGAATGGAACCGAGACGCTGCTTCTCAAATTCTATGTGTGTGTGTGTGTGTGTGTGGTGTGTGTGGTGTGTGTGTGTGATGTGTGTGGTGTGTGTGTAATGCAATGTGCTTGCTCCTCACTACTACCTCACAAATGATCCATCTTCCATGTATGAAGATACACTGGACTAGTCTCGTTCCCAGGCCCCATATGAAGGGCCTGGGAACGAGGCTAATTAAACACTGGACTGTTGAAGTCCCATATGGACTGTTCTCTTTGAATAAGGTTCCATTTACTGGTAACATTTCTGAGATGCTTCATTCCTGGTAGTGGGCTAAATTGTCACTCCCTTGCATGTACAGGGGCACAGCAATGGCCTCGTGCTTGTCTGTCTGTCTGTCTGTCTGTCTGTCTGTCTGTTGGTGCCTCACATTGCTTAGGAAACTGATACGGGTCAACATTCCAGAGAAACGCGATCTAGTGCAATCTTTGCTAGACCCTCTCCACATTCCGCACGCTGCTTTGCTGCATGAGTGCATAACCGGCCTGGCAGCTGCAGAGAGGGGCTAGTGGCTAGACTGACAGTGCCACTACCAGATGCAATTAAGTCAGGCTTCTGAGTGACCTCTAAGTCAGGCTTCTGAGTGACCTCACACCTACCAAAGCAGTCTCCACTACCTCACCAAAAGCCACCACTACAAATCTGCCTCACCACAGCATCAGATTTGCACACTTATCACCCCACCTTAACATTCAGCTTAAGTAGGTGCAAAACCCACAGCAGGAAGCTGCAGGCAAACAGCCTGGGTTGGGCCAGTAACCACTGTGGGGTCTGCAGATTAGTCTCAAATTCTTGAGCCAGTGAATTATAATATTGGACCTACATGGGAAAAATGTTATATTCTCGTCTACAGACCTTATGCGATCGACATCAGGTAAGCGTACCAGCGTACCTGCTGAGCTCAAGCTGATCCCAACAGAGATTGCATGAACCAGACAATGATCGTCTCTGTCATACCAAAAATGGCTGCCTGCATCACGTGGCTGCATAAAGGAACCCTTAATTCTGTGACGTCATTGCATAATATACATGAGAGTCTCTCACTGAACACTGGGGGTGGCATCTTTGCATAAAAAAAATCTCATTGGCGAAACCACATTCTGGTTTCAACCCAACATGCAGTCCTTGTTCCCATACCACTCCTACTTGAGCTCCTGCTATGAGGCTAGCTGATTACGATACGTACCCTCTGGAGAGAGGACCTCGATTCCTTTGTCGCCATGGTAGTGTTTCTCCTGGGAACGAGCCACCGCCTCACGTAGCATGCCAAGTAGCTCTTCGTCTGCAGGTGGAGTCCGACCAATCCGCTCGTAGAAACCACTGAGATGAAGTGCAGAGTCACACAGTCTTATCAACTGGTTAGAGGGTCTACTCTTACAAAACTCTCTTATCTCTTACTGCCAACCAGACGGAGTAAAATTTTTCTATCACAGATAGTGCAGGCAGGAGCTAGCTGTGGTTAGCCTCGTTCCAAGGCTCGTTCCAAGGCTGCACGAGAAACGGCCTGGCAACTTCTGTCACGGCAATAGCATACGTATCTCACTCAAGCAGTGAAGTGCACGTGATATTCCCACCTGGTGAGAACGGTCCTTCCTGCTCGTGGAAGCAACTGTTTGCTGCAGGTTCTGCTATGGAAGGCAAGCAGAAGATGAGCAAACGATAATCATTGTACAGAGCACCGGCTACACTAGCGCGATCAAGCAACCAACTATTGTGATGAACGGGCGTGACTGTGACGTCATGATGCAATTGGGTTTACTGTTGTCATGCAACAACGTTCTGAAATCTGACTGGTACTGCGGCAGCAGAAGTAACAGTTTGAACTCACCATAAGTTGCCAGGCCATTTCTAGCCTCGTACCCAGGCCACACGCGGAACGCGGAAGTGGACCTGGTGACACTTGGCAAAATTCCCGTATGTGCTGAGCTCAGCAGTCTTGATTTCAGGTAGGCGAATCACATTCGTCCATTGCCAATTATTGCGTAGTAATTACATTCTTCACCCTGTGAAAAGTGTAGCCATTTGATAAAACCGCTGTTCTAGCCTTCAAGACTCACCTCTGGTCGCTCCTTGGCAAGGACTTTCTACTTAGTAGCCATCACCAACGGCTACCTTCCGCGTGTTTTCGAATGCATCCAAGTAAGGAATGTAATCGCTCACGCAGTTATGCTGACTGTGCACATACGGGAATTTTGCCAAGTGTCACCAGGCCCTCTTCCGCGCTCTGCGTGTGGGCCTGGGTACGAGGCTAGGTCATTTCTACTACAGCCAGCATGAGCATGGTGAGGCCAGGAGCAGCAGTAGTACAACTGTACACACACACACACATCCGGCATGAATGCACCTTGATGCTTGCACCTACTTGAGGTGAAGCCTAGGTGGTGGAGGTGGAGGTGGTGCTCTGCCTTCTGGTGAAGGGATTAGGCCACCTGTGGGCTTCAGTAATTAGTCAGGCATTTCAGAGCAAGGTAGTAAGTCATCCCAAGGCATGTGTGCATTTCCTGACCAGCCTCGTTCCCAGGCCGAGTGGGACGGGCTGGGAATGAGGCTAGCCTAGGTCATGTGACTACACATCCTACGTAGGCATGGCTAACAGCAAGAGCACATGATGACAAAACAATGATGTCATCATGTGCTCTTGCTAACAGTGGTACACATACGTATGCTGTCCATGGCTAGCCTCGTTCCCAGGCTCCCTTGCACTAATACCACATACCACACACTAACGTTTGGACACAAGTGGTTACGCTAGCACTTGTAACAAGCAAGCACACAATTAAGCCTGGGTTAAGTGCTTGTGACTAAACAGGTGGTTCAGAGGCTACAAGATCTCTTTGCAATAAGCAACAAACAAAAGCTGTTTGTGTACCTAACAGAAGTCAAGGTGGTTCTTTTCACTATTTCTTCCACGATGTTATCCTACAGACATCAAGCCAGGACTATTGTCTATATTTGTAATGTTTGGCTCAATGTCTTCACGATCACAAAGCCAACATCGTCAGCTTCATAATTACATACAAAGTATGCTCTACCGACCCGGATCACAATTCTAGTGACATCGTTATATGCTGCCAGTATGAGCATATTGGATAAGAGCTCTACGTATATGAACACACCCTGGCCCTACAGTGATTTCATGTAATGATTACCACTTTGTGTATACTCGTTATCTATTAGGTTGAATAGGTGTTAAGGTGCTGAAAGTTAGGTCATTCTTGCAAATAGGCCCAGTAGGATGTTGTGCAAGCTATAGTCAGCTAGCTACGTAGATATCTGCCGGTTTGGGCATTAGAAAGTCTCAGGAGCTAGCGCAGCTTGCTGGTAGGGCATACTCACCCTTCAGAACAAGCTTACTACCACCTGGTGCCCATATATGGTCATTACCAACCTGAAACTGTTGACAGCCACAATGGCAGCCTTTTCTTCCAGAAGCTGATCTTCCAAACGCTACAAACAGCAAGAACATAATTATGAAATCAAGATTCCTTTGCAGAAACAAAAGAATTCTACTCACGCTTAAAACCTGGTTTGGCCCACATGATATATTTAACGAGCAAAATGGCAGAAACAAAGGTAGGGTACACAAGCATACAATGCCGTTACACAAGCAACTTACTTTTGGAACAAGCGAGGAATATTTATCATACTGAGCAGCCACGTACTCAAGAGTACATCCGTGTGGAGCCAAAAAGAGCCTTGGGGGGGGGGGGGGGGGGGGGGGGGGGGGGGGGGAGAGAGAGATTAGGTAACATGACAGTCACAAGACAACAAGTGCTGGATAATAGAAGTCACATGACTGTCAGAAGACCATAAGTGCATATAAACATATGGGCATGTACGTATTTGTGCGTGCTCGATAAATTTCCAAGTCTCACGACATAAATGTGTAGTCTATTGGATGCCAACATCACTCGTGAGAACAAGACTCACTGGTTGAACGAGTTTTGTTCTCCTACAATGGATACCGCAATGGCTAGTCTCTGTACCAGACCCTCGCATGCGTGCGAGGGTCTGGTACCGAGACTATAAGCACTGGATCTAGGTCTGCATGCATGTCTCTACCTGTTGAAGAGCAGCTGCGTCATGAGGAACCGGAGACCAGACAGGTTGGAGGCAGCAAAGCTCTTTGAAATTCTCGTGGCATCAATTCTGCAGGAAAATCAACCATCATTGGAAGTTACAGACGTGTACGTATATCCCAGAGAAAACAACCCCAAATAGATTACTGGAGTTTACTGAAGATTACTGTTGATTAGTGGAGAGATTACTGGAGTTTACTGGAGATTACTGGAGTTTACTGCAGTTCACTGGTAACCAAAAATTGGATTTCCAGGGCATTCCCACCACTATCCACAGATTGAAAATGCATACTTTGGGTCTGCTTCAGAGGTATTCAACTCTGGGTATCGCTTGATGATCCTCCGAACATTTCGGTCAAAACCCTCGGCAAGGTAAGAGGGGGCGAGGTCATCCCACGTCTGTCCTGTGAATGTGATGAATATCACGAGAAGGCCAATGGAGGGTGTGTGCTGTATGCGCGTGTGAGAGACGGGGGTACAGGAGGGAGGAGGAAGACAGTGAGGGAGAGGAGGGTGGTGAGGGGGGAGGGAGGAGGAAGGAGTAGGGAGGGAGGAGGAAGGAGAAGGGAGGGAGGAGGAAGGTGGTGAGGGAGAGGAGGGTGGTGAGGGGGACGGAGGGAGGAGAAGGGATGAAGGAGGAAGGAGGAAGGAGAAGGGAGGGAGGAGGGTGGTGAGGGGGACGGAGGAAGGAGAAGGGATGAAGGAGGAAGGAGAAGGGAGGGAGGAGGAAGGAGAAGGGAGGGAGGAGGAAGGAGAAGGGAGGGAGGAGGGAGGAGAAGGGAGGAGGAAGGAGAAGGGAGGGAGGAGGAAGGAGAAGGGAGGGAGGAGGAAGGAGAAGGGAGGGAGGAGGAAGGAGAAGGGAGGGAGGAGGAAGGAGAAGGGAGGGAGGAGGAAGGAGAAGGGAGGGAGGAGGAAGAGGGACGAAGTGAGGGAGGAGGAAGGAGAAGGGAGGGAGGAGGAAGGAGAAGGGAGGGAGGAGGAAGGAGAAGGGAGGAGGAAGGAGAAGGGAGGGAGGAGGAAGGAGAAGGGAGGGAGGAGGAAGGAGAAGGGAGGGAGGAAGGGAGGGAGGAGGAAGGAGAAGGGAGGGAGGAGGAAGGAGAAGGGAGGAGGGAGGAGAAGGGAGGAGGAAGGAGAAGGGAGGGAGGAGGAAGGAGAAGGGAGGGAGGAGGAAGGAGAAGGGAGGGAGGAGGAAGGAGAAGGGAGGGAGGAGGAAGGAGAAGGGAGGGAGGAGGAAGGAGAAGGGAGGGAGGAGGAAGAGGGACGAAGTGAGGGAGGAGGAAGGAGAAGGGAGGGAGGAGGAAGGAGAAGGGAGGGAGGAGGAAGGAGAAGGGAGGGAGGAGGAAGGAGAAGGGAGGGAGGAGGAAGGAGAAGGGAGGGAGGAGGAAGGAGAAGGGAGGGAGGAAGGGAGGGAGGAGGAAGGAGAAGGGAGGGAGGAGGAAGGAGAAGGGAGGGAGGAGGAAAGAGAAGGGAGGGAGGAGGAAGGAGAAGGGAGGGAGGAAGAGAGGGAGGAGGAAGGAGAAGGGAGGGAGGAGGAAGGAGAAGGGATCAAGGGGAGGGGAGGGAGGAGGAAGGTCAGCCACTTACTGGTAATGAAACCCATAATTGGCCAAGTGATACAGTACTAACCACTAATTGATTGTCTACATGTGTACTGCAGGTGGGCCACCAACACCTGTAACTAGAACAGCCTCAGCATCTGTCACCTAGTGATTACCTAGAACTACTAAAGATAACAGTTAATGAGGTTCCCACCACAGCTTTTCTATTTGAGCCTCAACAACCCACCCATGTCTGGTTAGGTAGCCTCATTCCCAGGCCTAACCCGTTTTTTCGTTCTTCAGTTTGCGTTGACAATAATACACGGATGCGGAACCGTGTATTAGAAACCGAAGAATAGAAAAAATGGGCTAGGCCTGGGAACGAGGCTATGGTTAGGCTCCAAACTGCTCCCAGAGGTACGTCTCTCCGTAAATGCCGACCTGGCGTAGCTGAAAGAGGAAAGCAATGACCTCCCAGTGGCAATTTGCCTACCAACATCTTTCTACACCCCAGAGACAACCATGTTTTTCATCCCGTGGATTAACCCACCCACCCAGGCTGTCCCTTTCTGCTCACACAGGGTCTGCCTCCCTAGGACATTGCTGCTGGAAGCTATCACACAGCTGAAAATCTCACAGTGTCATATGAAGTCAAACCGCAATGGCTTCTACCTGACACCCTCTCACACAAGCTTCAGGTTTCCATGGAAATTAACAGCCACCTCAAGGTATGAATATGAATATACAAACGCTTGCTCCAGACTGTCCTCACTTGTGCTATCTGGTGGTGGTGCCCTCCCACATGGAATGCAGGAGGTGGCTATCCGATTAAACAGCATATTATCTCTACTTACAACAACAGCTGGGCACTCGTACTCACATCGATGTGCCTTTTGGCCGGGTCCTGGATGAAGTTCCTCACGGACTCCTTGGCGCTGGACACCAGGGCGGGGTGCCGGATCAGGAACTCCAGGAAGAGACGGTGCATGTAGCAGTAGGCATGCAGCATTCTTATCGCATCGCCTCCCTCCTCTGTCGACACAAAGCTAGTGTGTGTGAGAAGACGCTTGGTGTCAGAACCATTCGTAATAGTCTGGTACCGAGACTATTTGTAGTGCTGTCTAAGGGTTGAGCGCCTCGTACTTCTCTGACCAAACCCACACAGGAAATTGTATGAAAGGATGGCGGGAACGAGGCTAATGGCAATGATGTGCAGTGCATTCCACTCAGCGGGAGGCTAGCTGTTACTCTGACCACAACCGTAGAAGATAAGGATCCTTGCGGGGGAGGGTGGAGCTCATAACTGAGCTTTTGGTGATAACCTGTTCCTTAAATTTAAGATTTCTACCAATGGAACTACATGTACCTACAGCATCACCATCAACTTTCAGTGAACAAAGGCTTATGGTAGTAGCTAGCACAAAGGGAAGAGCTACAAGCACCTGAGAAAAGCGCAAGGTGTTTACTAGAACACAGTAGAACTAGAAACACTGGTTTGTTTTTAGTGGAGTCAATCAGCACAAGAGCTGTAAATCACTACTGACCCCCTAGTGCCACCATAGCAGATTGCACTTCTGTAAACATATATTCTATGGACTTTCACTGATACTGTGCTAATAATTATGACACTCATCCAAAGTGCCCGCAGCTTCCAGACTCTTGCGTCCGTGCAATTACCATGAAGCTCCACCCACAGGAAGTTCTTGCCGCAAACTCTTTGTGTGGTCACGGAATCAGCAAATGTTCGAGCGGAAGTGCAGTCCACTGTGTCACTACCGACTGCTATGTTAAGCACTACAATCATGGAGCTGAAATCATGATATCACCAACCACCAGACCCCCACTGTGGTGGTCTGGCCTGAGGGTGAGTGTCATGTGTGACTGGGGCAGAAAGACCACTACTATACTGCCTGAACACACTACAAGGCACCCTGACACGCCATGATGGGCTGAATGCTGTGCTTGCTGTGACAGCAATCTGATTGCTTCAAGGTCATGCACGGCTCACCTGACGGCAAGATTGGAGAGCAGTCTTGGGACAAAGTCGAGGACCATGGACGGCTGGAACTCGCCAGGGCTCCCAGCGTACATGCTGCTCAGAGAGCGCTGTGCCAAGTGGACGGACCTCTCCGGGTGGGAGTGGCGCAGGACTACGACAACAGAGAGAGCATCAAATGAACTCATAAAAATTTATCACAGGCATAAATAGTAGCCTCGTTTCCAGACCCCGCCCAGCATTTCATCACTTGCAGTACGCGTTTCCGTACTGCAAGCGACGAATCACTGTGAGGGGCCAGGGAACGAGGCTACATATAAAGACTAATCAGCAGACAAAGTGCTCATTCGTGAGTGCTTACTATGTTGCTATGGTTACATGCCTTGAGACTTACAAATTGGCATCCAGTGGGTGAAGTGCTGGCCCCACGCCTCAGTGACCTTTGACCCCTTGAAGGCATTCAGAGATATGATGTCAGGCACACAGTGGACACTCTGGATGTGACCAGTCCTACGTACGTAGCAGCAAACAAGAGTGTAATCGAGTGAGACTGCTGAAACTCCAACACCCTTACTCTCAGTCTAGCCGCTAGCCCCTCTCCGCCCGCCCGGCCGGTCAAGCAGGCGCGCGGCGAAGCCGCGCGCGGAGGGCGGAGAGGGTCTAGCAAACATTGCACTTGATCACGTTTCTCTGGAATGCCAATTACATGTACCTGTGAACCGGTGAAGTGCCAGCTGGAGTTGAGGACGACTTCTGTACGCTTGGAGGCATCCAGGTTGGACTAGTTTAGCTCGAGTGTAGGCTAATAGACGCTCTCCACCGGGCTGATTGCACGCGAACGGCTCGGTTTACAACCACGAGAGTCATGAATAAAATTGGAACGAATCGCTTCAGTAAGATCTGATTGGTCAGTTGAAACGCAATCAAGTGCAATGTTTGCTAGACCCTCTCCGCCCTCCGCGCGCGGCTTCGCCGCGCGCCCGCTTGACTGGCCGGGCGGAGAGGGGCTAGCGGCTAGACTACCTTACTCTCTGAAAGGTATTAGGGGTTTCATGGGGGGGGGGGGGGGGGCAAACAAGTAGTATGTATGCAATGCTATTCATGTCCCCTCATGGGAAAAAACACATTCTGTCGTGTTTGTGATTATCTGTGAGAAATCGGCCCAGAATTGGTCCCGGACGCTGTGACATCCAAAGCTTTCCTCTACAAAGTAACAGGAGCGCATGAACCCAGAATGTGATCCCGGTGTAGCTACATGTAGTCTTCTGTCCCAACGGTTTAGTGGTAAGAGTGGCTAACTAGCTGCCAGCTTGGATCTGATTTCACATATTTATTTATAGCCAGGGGCTAGCTAGTGGTCAGCTTGGATCTGGTTTCGTATATATTTACAAAGCTATAGGCCAGCCAAAACTATGCATGAATATCATTAAAACCCACTATATAATTCCCAGGTCAAAATAAACTATGCTGGTACAACACCAAAGGAATGCACCTCAAGACAGCATGCTGCCCAATCCAATTTGAACACGTTTCTATGACATAAGCCCAACAATAATTAAGCATTCCCTAACGCTGTTACCAGGGTAACTTCCACCTGGTCAAAAATTGATTTTAAATATTGAACTCCTACACACAGCAACTGACAGCAAGCGACAGACAAACACCACTATAGCCTCGTACCCAGGCCTTCTCATCCCTGCGTTTGTCGCTAGTACTGCAAGCAATAAACGCTGGACGGCAAGTGATCAGACCACACCACTAGCCTTGTACCCAGGCCTTCTCACCCCTGCGTTTGTCGCTTGTACTGCAAGTGACAAACAGAGTACAAGCGACAAATGCTGGGGCGAGAAGGCCTGGGTATGAGGCTGCTACACCAGGACATTGAGTGGTTGGTTTGTCCACATTCCCTAACAGTGTTACTAGTTACCAGGACAACTTACACTTGCATGGCCAAATTTCTTTTTAAGGTCATCATAAACAGGAACTACTGATGGCCACATAATTCACCGCTTTTCCTGACACACAAGCTAGCAGCATGGAATCCCACAATCAGGATGCTACTCCCTGTTCTGAGTTGAATTGATGTTGATTTTGAGCTCGTCGATTCACGACCAACGCTGCTCAAGAATGCTACTGTTGTAGACTATCTTCCAACTGCCTGCATGACTGTCTAGCCTCATTCCCAGGCCGTGTGCACGCAGCCTGGGAACAAGGCTATAGACTGGCTGTCTATGAATTCTATCATCAAATTTATTTCCAGAAAGATTCTTTCGGAAGGCTGAGCAGGACCAAGGGCAGCCATGACTCCATTAGTAACATTGACAGCTTGGGGAGTTATTGACTGCTAGCAGGCATTCTTGTGGTCATTTCGCTGAAGTACATACGTATGTGTGTTGTGAACTGACTTTTCTGAATTTGAAATGTCTTTGTAATTTCCTTGAATCTCATCACTAAGCGACCAGCTAGGAAGCAGTTCATAATGTTGACTGGGCTTTCTTGAGTCATTTCGGTGAAGTACGTACGCACATAGGTGAACTGGGTTCAAAATGCTTTTGTAATTTCCTTGAAGCTTGCGACCAACCACATGGTAGATAGGAAGCAGTTTAGAAAATTATGTTGACTGGGCCTTTCTTTTGCAGTAATTTCCCTGAAGTAGTAGGTTCATGTACTGAGTTCAAAATGCTTTTGTAATTTCCTTTGAAGCTTGTCACTAAGCAACCCCTACATGGTAGCTAGGAAGCAGTCATCTGGAAGCCAGCTCAGGATGGAAAACAGGAAATTGAGGGATCTTGGCAATTCAGTATTCCAAGAAACTCCATTCCTTGACTTGAATCAGGAACAGAAACATCACATTCATGGTAACGTTTCTTGCTGACAGGCAGACCAAAGGCATTGTTAGCCTAGCCTCGTTCCCAGCTGCCTGAGACGGGGCCTGGGAACGAGGCTACGTTAACCCCTACTGTGTACGGGTGCTCGGAGTGATAGGTCCATCATGTTGGTAGTAGTGCTGTACTTCACTGTAAACAAATCGTACACCTCAAAATAAAAGGTGTTATTCTAATGTTCGTACAGCATACACAAATGATAAAATCCCCCTTTCAGAAGAGGATTCCATGTTTATCGGTTGTGTGCAAGCATGGGGAACAACATTCCACCATCCTAGCCTCGTTCCGCTTTACCGTACTGCAAGCGACGAAAAGCTGGGCGATGGCCTGGGAACGAGGCTACCACCATCCCATAGTTAGCTTTGATCAGATTACGAGGATTAATGGAGGGAAAAACCAGCTGGCACTCCATGCATATAATTAGCAAACTACCTGAGCTCTGAAGCAGCTGCTGCAACAGATTGTCCACACTTGCAAACAGAAAACAGCACCTGGCGAAATCCAGAATACAGCTGTTTGCAAGGACACAGCTAGCCAGCAAAATTACATAATGGCTCAGCCCACACGTGGGTACCAGCTGTTCTGGATGGTAGGTAGAAGACAGTGGTGGGTAGGGGGTTGCAAATGCACCCCCTTTCGCAGCTAGACTTACGTCTATTGTACAGCAGTTTTTCCGATCATCATTCTTAGTCTCCAGCGCTAGACAAGTCACCTTGAACTTCAAAACTCAGGTCAGACGTGTGTCATGAATGCATTCATGTGACTGGTAGTGGGTGTGGCAACGCAAATACTTTTAGGCGCACTTCGCGTGCCAGTGGCTGAACAACCGTTTCTAAATTTCTAAATCGGCCACTGGAAGAAGAAGATGGAACTCAGCTACAGCAGCCTTCTTGACCATGATGGGGCTGTGGCCATGCAGGTGATTAGCATGCAGAGGGCTTCCTATTCAGATTGAATGACAATTCTTGCACAAACCTTCTCATCTTTGCAAGGTCTCTTCACAGGATCATGTTACATGGAACACCAGACTTCAGCCTGATCAGCTGAGTGTAGGCCTGCGCTAATTATGCGCGCATAATTTGCAGAATAGTAGGGACTTACCCGAATTGCACATTATTCGCGAATAATCGGGCCAGAAAACGGAAATAATTATTAGTGGGCGTGTAGTTTCAGCCACGTGGCTCATGGCTGCCTTGTGTGAGTCGGATGCAGAGTGCTGTGGCGACCTTTCGTTGCTTTCGAGCTCCGAAACAGGAACAGAGGCTACAGAGCAAGAGTCTACCTCCTCCTGTGTGTCTCTGCTAGACCGCTTATGGAGCCCTAAGCCATCTGAGTTGGCTTGTAAACAAAAAATCGATCACAATGTCAAAAATATTTTGTGAATAACAGGTTGTTGATGTAAAATAATGGGCTTAGTTGTCAAGAATATTCGAATAAAATAATGGGGGAAATTTTGTGAATAATTAGCTCAGGCCTAGCTGAGTGAATGCCTCTACCACCTTGCAAGGTCTCAATAAACCCAGCTGAAAAAAAAAACACACTAAGACCTATATATGAAAACCTACCAAGAATGATCGCAAATGAACCACAGGTTTGCAGAGGAACAAATATCAGTTTAATCCAAGGGGTTACCACAATGGTTTTTTCCCCTTTTTTTTCTCTATACGAGTTTTACACCCATGCACACAGAGTGATTGGTGTCAGGATAAAGCCACCTAGCCATGAGGCTAATATGAAGGCTCTCCTGGGAAGGGAAACCAGAAACCTGGAGAAAAACCTGGTAACAATCTTGAGAGCCTGGAGAAGGCAGAGACTATTTATTTAACAAGGTCCCCGGGACCGATGGCTTAATGCCCCCTCCGAACAACATGAGTGCCCTGAAGGAGAAGGAATCTCTCCCTGCATGTTGCCAAGTGGGGCTCGAGCCTGAGACCTCCACAGGTTCACAGTCCAGCGCTTTAACCACTCAGCTCACCTAGCAACCCCCAAGGAATGGACTAGGTGCCAAAACAAGGGGTGGTCACGCCAATAAGCGCCGTACTTAGAGCTGCGACCGGCGATTGTGACCCCGTATATGGCGGATGTAGGTGTGGCTTACCGTATTACTCCGTATACTACCAAAAAGTCACACAGTCACGGTGGATTTTTGCGACGGTCACAGGGTCACCGGCAGTTTAGCAGCGCAGTCACACGGTCACTGGGAGTTTTTGGACGGTCACAGATTGTGACCCCGGTCGCAGGTCGCAGCTCTAAGTACCGCACATATGGAGTGACCACCCCTTGCAAAATGATGTAACTGGCACATTCCACAAGTTCAGGAAGTAGGTTGAGACCAGGACATTGGCTCAAAAGAAGGTGGTGGTAGCATACAGTAAGAGCACATGGTGACATCATCATCGTTCAGGAAGTAGGTTGAGACCAGGACATTGGCTCAAAAGAAGGAGGTGGTAGCATAGAGTGAGAGCACATGGTGACATCATCGGCATTGGCCAATGCCGATGATGTCATCATGCACTCTTGGGTACAGATAAATTTTGAAATGACTTTGTGAAGAGATTAAAAATAGAAACCAAGCCACCCAATACACCAGCAGGAAATTAAAAACTATGACTTAAGGTTACGGGATACTTGCGCGCGCCGTGTGAAATGTATTGGGAAATGCATACTTAAGCTCGCTAACCAAAAATCTCGAGTACGAAGAGCGTGAGCAACTTGATTCTGGCGGTGGAGGTGCACTGTCACAAGGTGCAGGGCACGAGGGAAGCTTTTTCGATAGTATAATCCCTGGCAAATTTATCTGCTGTCTCGCTCGAGAAAAGCTGTAAATACGGCTTTTTGGCGAACTGAACTGCTCGTTTTTGCACAGCTATACAGCGTATCGGTAAAAGCTTCCGTCATGCCCTGCACCTTGTGACAGTGCACCTCCACTGCCAGAATCAAATTGCTCACCTTCGTACTCGAGATTCTTGGTTAGCGAGCTTAAGTATGCATTTCCCAATACATTTCGAACGGCGCGTGCACGAGTATCCCGTAACCTTAACCTACATGCAGAAATATCTTAGCCTCATTCCCAGGCCTGCACCTTCTACCCAAACCTCGCTCCCAGGCCTGCACCTTCTACTCAAACCTCGTTCCCAGCCCTGCACCTTCCTCGTTCCCAGCCCTGCACCTTCTAGCCAAACCTCGTTCCCAGGCCTGCACCTTCTAGCCAAAACGGCACTGGCCTGGGGAAGGAGGCCAGCAGTATCCACAGTCAATATGACAGCAACTAAGAATAACTATAAGCAGCCTCATTCCCAGACCGCGAACACACATTCGGGACTGAGAACGAGACTAAACTACAAGTGCCTGTCAGTCTGTGGTCAATACTATTGCTGCATGGTGTAAGTCATGTGATGTGCCATGTGGGCATTTAACACAGCTGTTCAAACATACATATTCAGCTATATCCTGTGTTTTTTTTCCGATCAGCATTGGCTTATAGCCATGGTTCACAACGTTGTGGTACAGCTTTGGAGTTTGAACAAAGTATAATTATACTCACAGCAAAAGAGAAATTGTAAACAAAACACACCTTGCCATAAGTGATTGATCCTCTCAGCCAATCACGTAGCACATTCTAGAAACACTAAATGAAGTTAGCCATTCTCTACGAGATAAAATTATGTCAATCACTCAATCTAAATTCTCCAACTACGTATCTACCTATGTGTAGCTATGTATCTAGTTATGTCTGTACGTATGTATACCTCAGGTCCTTGGCGTAGTGGATGCCCACTCCCAGAGCTGCCTCTTCGTGGGTCTTCTGCGTGAAAAAGCACACTGCATTCTCCAGGTAGAGGGCCTCCTCAGAGACCGAAGGAAGTGTGGGTGACTCCTGGAATAGACAACAGATAGTGTAGCAGCTTTGAGGGAGTAAGTACAGTATAGCATTCTGAGGCCTTGATGTTTCAACCAATCAGACAATCAGATGCTTCGCGGTTGATCACATGACCATCAACCAATCAGATGCTTCATGGTTGATCACGTGAACTTCAGCAAATCGGATGCTTCATGGTTGATCACAAGACCTATACAATCAGATGCCTCATGGTTGATCATGTATCCTTCAATCAATCAACTGCCTCAAGGTAGAAAAATCAAGTGACCTTCAACAAATCAGGTTATATATACTTACACACAGCGTTCATATCTAATGCACAATTTGCGTGCAGTTCGCTCAAACAACACATCAAGAATCTCAGGGATATCAAAATGCCCTTGAGGGAACTGAAATGGATAGGTTTCATAAATGATTGACTAATTTGTGTTCATTACATGCTAACAAATGATTAGGAAAGCCAATTAGAGTTGATTAGACACTAGGACTGGTGTTAATAATATTCCAGACTCAAAGCAATGACAATTTTCACCATCCATTTCAGTCAACAGGAGTTAACGAGTGCAGCAAATTTAAAGCCAGCACAAAGCCAGCACAAAGCCAGCACAAAGGGAAGAGCTATAACCACCCAAGACCAGCACAAAGGGAGGAGCTATAACCACCAGAGATCAGCTTGCAGTAAAGTCAGTCAACACAAAGGGAGCTGTAAATTAGACAGGTGGCTGCTTGCGTGTAAGCTCAGTGCACAGCTGGCTTGTTATACTCAAGCTCTGTGTCACCCATTACATGCAGAGCGCCAGATTGTACGGGAAATATGAAATACCATACAGTGGGGAAGTTCTAAATTCGGCGAAATTGCACTGTTACTCCGTGATGTAATGGAAAAATCTGTACACAGTGTACTACACACACACACACACACACACACGCACGCACACACGCACACGCACGCATGCACACACACACACACACACACACACACACAGCACGCACACACACACACACACACACACACACACACACACACACACACACACACACACACACACACACACACACTCACCGGTACGGGTGGCCAGTACTTACGGGGGCGGTGTTTGCAAGAGGAGCAGCTGAACCGGAGACTCTGCATAAAAATTTTAAAAATGAAGTCACGATGAGCGAAGACCTCCACGATTAGGCAAAAGCATTTCCGGGACAAGGAAAGTTTGAAATGAAAGTGAAGATACTACAAATGACTCAGAGTGTACGTTGCTCAAACTATACACAAAAACTTTGGCCGAGAGTATCAGAAGGATATAGGGGTTGTCATAATTGTGGCGGGAATAAACATGCGAACCTGGTCCACTGAAAACCGCACTCCAGATTCCCACTTCTTCCGTCGCTCGGTGTACTCTGTCAAATCAGTTAGGTGCTCTAGAGCTATCTCTGCTGTACCTTCATACAGGAAGGCTGTACATGTGTGTTGCGTGTGTGTGTGTGTGTTGGGGGGTGTACGTGTGTGTGTGTGTGTGTGTGTGGGGGGGGGGGGGGGGGGGGGGGGGGTGTTTGTGCATGTATTTGAGGGGAAGGGGGTGTATGTGTGTGAGTGTGTGTGTGTGAGTGTGTGTGTGCTTGTGTGGGGGCGGTGCACATGTGGGAGAGGGTGCAGTGTGTGTATATAATTATGTAATATGTACACTGCATGAAGTCACATGACCAACACCTGCATGGTACAGGGATCACCCTTTGTGTGACACAGAGTGAACCGTGAGAATGCCGTTGCCTTAAGCACACCAGTCAGTGCTTGCAGGGCACATTCTTGATCATAATGGTCTGGCAGAGCTCCTTAGAGTGAGTCTCATTTGCAGACTCAGTTCCAGGTGCAGTATGGGAATGAGGATATGAGTACTGTCCTGAACAGCTATAGTGTAGGAATGCTAATCTTGGTCATTCAATCCGGTTGTCTCATTAGACAATCAAGGTGCAGATGCCATAGCAACACACATACCCCATAGCAACACACACATTCCCACACAAGGGTCAATGGACCATAGTGACTGGAAGGAGCCTCCCTTGAAATTGTACCCTGCAGGCCTGCCTTCCAACTATTGTCACTCGTACAAAGAGTGCTGTCCAGCTAGGCTAGCAGAGCACAGCCATCCTTTTCCGGGTCTGCATGGTCAACTATCTTCCCAGAGCTAGTCTTGCTTGAAGCAGACTGTCTTTCTAGGCCTGGTCTTATTCCCTGACTCGGCTGTGGGCACAGCAAATAGTCCTGCCATGAATGCTTGCTGCACTAACGTATCTACATGTGGAGGGTAATTGTGTTGTGATATAATCGGCTCCCCACTGATTGTACCACTATCACACATCAAAGTAGCAGATAAATGGAGTACTCCATTCATACTTGGTAGTTTTGACACGTGGCACAGCCTTGCCATATTGGTCATCAAGTTGATATGCCTGGACCACATGTGAGCAGTAACTCAATCAACCAGCCACATTGGAGTCACCAGGTACTACCAGACCATGTGGGAGCAGCAATTTGTGGTACCCGCCACAATTGGATCATCAAAACCCCAGAGTGAGCTGCTGCAGATAAGGACACTGCACCAGGTCAGTGCATTACATGGCATAGTCATGAGCACTTAACTACAGTAATCTCTAGTAAACCATAGTAATCTATAGTAAACCCTAGTAATCTATAGTAAACCCTAGTAATCTGTATAGTAATAAATCTCTAGTAATCCTCTCTAGAGTATAGTGAGTCTATAGGCTATACACACGTACACAACTTGCATGCACTGCACACAAGTTGCATGCACTGCACACAAGTTGCATTTACTTCTGCTCATATGCTAGGTCATGGTTGCTCTGCCAGGCACTCATCTGAAACTTTAGCACATCTTGCGCAATACCTTGCCACATAAGCTTTGCCTTTGAGAATCATTTACAGCTGCAGGTGTTAATTAACTTTGATCACAGGTGGGTAGAGGGGAGAGAAGACCCCCCCAGGAGGGCATTGGTTTGCAACTATCCACCCCCAGAAAGCTATGGACACCAATCCTTCATGTCTCAAACTAATGTTGGCCATTTATAACTAGGAGAATGCAGGGCATTGTGGGGCTCGCTTGATAAAGTTATATGGCCATGTTATGTTTGGCCATCTATAGCCAGTCAATATAACGGGCCTACTTGAGAAACATTAATGGCTATATCTTGCTGGTGATAGGGTGTGTGATTCTCCATCCAGACCAGTGCACAATATACCAAGTGATCCACCCCATCAGGGGAGAGAATAACAGTTTCCGTGCCAAAACCAGAGTGTACGCACCTTGCAGCTGGATCAGCACACTCATCACGGTGTAGGCTGGAGACCACATTTTGTATCTCTCGCTGTTCCTCGAGGGTCCATGGGCACCTCTCTTGCTCTGCTCAACTTTAGTGAGGAAGTCCAGCTCGATACGCCCGTGCTGAACACAGGGGTGCTCGATGCGCGTCAGCATGGTGACTTTGGGTGGGGACCTACACGTAGTGCAAGGGGCTCATGTGACAGTCATGTGATAGTCATGTGACAGCTATGGGTAAGTGCTACTAAACAAGTGCAATATTCATGACTTTATTGTGGTGGGGCTCATTCAATGATAATAACCTTGTGCAGTGCAAGGGGTTCATGTGACAGTCATGTGATAGTGATGTGACAGCTATGAGCAAGTGCTGCTCAGAGGAGGGAGGACACAACGTCATGTCTTGACAAAATCTCGTGGTTAGTTATCATTCCTAGCATTCTTGAACGCATATAAAATGTGTACTCGGTCATAGCAGTGGACTACACCGGGGCGCTTGATCTGTAAATGCTCTACTGAGAATCAGTGTACTGTGACTGCAAAAATCTTCAACAGAGGGCGCCCCAACTAAATCGACTTCGCAGTGCAAGTGTACAGCCTATACTTACTAGCTCACTGATTCGCAATTAAAAGTGCATCACATGATCGCGTCCTCCCTCCTCTGAGTGCTACCAAACCAGTGCTTTGATATACAAATTCCAGTACTAAAACAGCTATGTGCATACAATATTCATTACTTTAGTGGTGGGGCTCATTCAGTCATAGATAATGACCTGTGTGTGGCCAGGTAAGTAGGTAAAAGTGTGATTCTCCTCCCTCCATACCCAGGAGGGTAAAATTAACAGTGCACAAAAGCAAACTCTTTCCATTAGTTGCTCTGATCCCATTGTGTTGTGTCTCCCTATGGCAGTAGTTACAAGCATTGTACTTGGTAGTATCTTGTAAGGTACAGAGATCTGGAGAGACTCTCTTTCCAAACTGGCCAAGTCCATAGATGGCCAGCTGCTCTTGGATGTCATTGTATTCTTACCACATTGTTAATTAACTTTGGGATGTAACAGTTCCTAAGGTTGGATCCTTGAGCCATTAACACTCATTCCTTACTCAAGGAAGAATGTAACAACACCAGCTGTGCTCTTCTGTATGCAAATGGCCTAGTAGCTACTGTCAATGCTCTCACACATGAGTGCGATGAAAACTTCTAGTTTGGCACCGCCCAGGTAACTGCATGCACGGTGATGTCCAGGGAGGCAGGGATGAGGCTAGGAATGGGATCATAGGGGCTTGTGCCGTGAGTAGTCTCGGTCCCAGCCCCAAACCAACTGGAAGTGATATACGCAAAGCGGTACGCACTGGATGAAAGGTCTGCGAACGAGACTATGCCAGGAGGAGGCTCCGCCGTGGGTTCACTGCAGTGGCGAGATACACCCTGAGCAGAGGTGAGCACAACCATGTGTGTTGCACTCACTAATGCAAATTCTTCACCTGCCCACAGGTTGATCGCTCGCCCACGATGCCATGTGTTCACCTAGTACACAAACAGAGAAACGCATTTGCACCCCAACTGTTTCCAGACACGTGGTTACGCAGTATTCAACATTATGAACGGAATAGCATATATACCAACCACTCTGAGATAGCCTCGTTCCCAGTCCCACGCCCCGCTTTTCGTCGCTTGCAGTACGGTAAAGCGGGGAGGGCCTGGTACATCTTCTCACGTGAGCATGACGTAATCGACAAATGGCAAAATTTTCACAACGAAGATGCTACGTTTTGCGTGTTATTCAACCATCTACACGTTCAACGCTCGGTGAGTATGACAGTCGCCCCCCGCTAGCTAGATACGTGTGGTATGTTACCTGGTACCTTCGCTCTTCTTGCTGTTCTGAGACCCACGTACGCCCACGTTTACTTCCGGTCTTTCTACCCCTTTCTACCCTTGACGTCACTCACGTGAGAAGATGTACCAGGCCCTCCCCGCTTTACCGTACTGCAATGCGCAAGCGACGAAAAGCTGGGCGTGGGACTGGGAACGAGGCTAACTCTGAGATGAGTGGATACTTTGTTGTATGTACATGTACTAAATTGTGCTGACTTATCACACAAAATGTGGCAGATGGAGCATGTAAAAGTACATTTCTTTCTGATGCAATAGCTGATTCCTAATTAACTCTGGGATGTCAACAGTCATGTAAAATTTAATTTTACCAAATGTAGTAAACTGATTGCAATCCATAAAGGTTTTGCGTCTTGCAGTAGTATGAAAGGGAGACCTGGAATATTGACGGACATCACATCACGGGTATCGAGAGCCTTGGGAAGAACAAAGGGGCAACCTTGTGCACAGGGTGGGACTACACTTAGCCACCTAAGTGTATGCAGCTCCTCCTTGCTTGTGATTTCCTACCTACCTATGCATCCCATACAACAACAAGCTTTTGATCTTTCACTAGCGGGAGGGAGATCTTCCAATAATTGTACTAATGATTATGATGGACAGAATAAGTGCAGTGTCTGTGGGTTTCAAAATTCCCATGCAGTATTCCTGGGTTAGTCTTCTCCCAGGCCTTTCATCCAGCGCGTATATCGCTTCAAGTATAATGCATGATACTAAATGCAATCCGTGCTGGGATTGGTTGGGTCTGGTACCCAACTGAGCAGAATGCGCAAACAGTGCGTACCAGACTCTCTTTTCTCCAGCCCTACACTAAAGCCTGGGAACAAGGTTAGTAATACCGCAGATGAGGTGTAAATTTACCTGGGGTGGTCAGGTTTGAATTCGATGGTGAAATGGAAAATGCCTCCCTCGTACGGGGTTCCCTCTGGGCCTCTGATGTTGCCGTGCCACTCAGTGAAGTCGTGCGGAAGAGGAGACACAGACACGTTGGGCATGGGGCTAAGGGGGTGTGTAGAGGGTACGAGCAATAATCAATCATGCATGAAGCGCTTGCAGTGACCCCATCCAACAAATCTGTTGTATGTGCTAACATAATGTAACTGTTGTATTTTAGCAGTCAGACTGAATTAGTGACATAGCCTATTAGTCTGCAAAACAATTACTGTACAGCAACAAGCACATGTAGTGCCTTGTTCAACTTTACACTAATTGTAATGAAGTACCCACCTCAGTTGACAAACTACCATGTATTTGGTCACACGGTCAAAACATACCTCTTTCTGATCATCACGTACTCCTTGAACAATCGCTGCAGTGGAAGAAGGACAAGTGTACAGCGTGAGGTGGCTATTCAAACCGAGGAGGAGCAAATTAGGGTTGAGAACCAAACCTTCATGAATGTCGATTCTTTGCTGAGGTCGACTTTTTCCAGAGCAGACGAGGAGAGGTCGGAGAGGGACGACACATCCTCCTGGTGAGTGGAGCTTGAATCGGATTGGATTGTTAGCGAGCTCAACGTAAGCCCTCCCAGCCTTTTCCCTCTCCCCCATTCTCCCAGGCCACGCCCCCTTCCTCTGCGAGGCCTGGACATCAACGTGCTGCCACTGCTGGGGTCTTTAGTTGGAATCACAAGACGACTGTACTGCTGGATTAGAACCACGTGAGATTGCGAGCATTGTAGATACCCTTTGAACCCTACCGAACTAATTAGCTACGGCAATGAATATTAATTTTGCTTTCCCCGGCCCCGCGCGCCATGCCATGCGCCAATCAAGCCGTGCCACGAAATCAAACGCATTACAATTACTATTAAATTTTAATGTGTTAATTACTTATTATTTCTAGCCATAGGACTTCACTGACATTATATATCGATGGGACGAGAAGCAACTCGGATCAGGACACAAACTTCATAGCCACAGTTCTGCGAAGCTAGGCGCCAAGTTGCAGCTGTGCGAAGCCGTTGCAGCTGTGCGAAGCCATTCCAGCGAAATACATCATGGCAGGTGTTCCCTTCAAAGTCTCCGTTCCCGGCACGGGCAGGAGCGGTTTGCAAGTGGGCATTGTGGCGAGCAGCCTTAAACATCTTGGACAAATTCTTGAGGAGAGGCTCGGACTTTCGCAGCACGCGCAGATCTACTTGGAGGATGGGACGCTGGTGTGCGACCAGGACTACTTCGAACTGTTAGAACCGCAAACGAAACTCACCGTCGTGGAGGGAAGAGACGAGTTGCAAGGTAGACCTTTCTGTTAGATGAATATGGATGTCATTTTTTTATCGTGTTTGTGTTTAGTGTTGTTGCGAAAACACTGCATGAGTCCGTTGTGGTTTGTTTATGCCACTGATAGTGTGGGCTTTCTTCGTCTAGCTCAAACACTCATGGTTGGGTATTCTTCAGATTTGCTTGTCTTCAGATGTGACGAAGACAGACGAGAGTGCTCACAAAGTGCTTTTTGTTGAAAATTACAGATGTATGTTTTCAGTGGTGTAGCTAGTGCATAGCTACGACTTTATTCTCCGGGTGGCCACGTGGAACTGTAGCTAGTGTGCATGTAGTAAATGTGTTGCCTCACGAATTTGGAATGACTTTTTTTTTTTGGTCTCAGAAATCCCCTTCACACAAGTAGCCTAGTATAGTTAAGCCTCTGCACAAAAATGTATGAATCTGGGTCGTAGCTATCTGTAGGTGGCTAATCACCAACTCGTAGTACAGATAGTGTACAATAGTGTGGCTGAATTTGAAGACACTGGCCATTAACTCTCTGCCTGCGTTTGTCGCACAATTGCGACGTGCGCGGACGCGCGCAAAATGCGGCTGTCGCATATTTACGACAAGATCGCGAGGCGAGCTAAACAGAAGCGGGGCAGACCCTGCTAATATAATGGCAATCACAGTCATGAAGAGGCAGACCCTACGGATATCAGCAGTCGATCAGAAGCTCCTCCTACCGATCGAGAGATAAGTAAGCGCTCACTGTTTTGTCGCCGTTTTGTGTACTGCCAGCATAGGCAGGCTTTTTCGCCTACGGAACGCTATTGGTAGCGCTCAAGGGCCTAGTATAGGCTCGAGGCATCATTGAACTACCCATCAACACCAGTAACTCACCCGCTGGAGGGCAGACATCGACGGCACAACAACAGGGAGAGTTCCAAGGTGAGCGCTTGAGTATAACTCGGCCTAGCAGCCATATAACGATAGTCGGGGCTCAATGACGCCCTTAGCAGACAAATTAACTATACTTCGACAGTTCTTAGCCTTCGAACTCGAAGTCTACTCAGCGATTGCAAGTTAAACGGCGAGAAGCCTTAGAGATGTGTAACCTAGGCAATAAATTGATCACGAGTCGCGTGAGCGGAAGTTATGAATATTAATGAACGCAGACCAAGGGTTAAACAAACGATACACCCTCCGTAAGACGGTTGGACAAGAAAATAGTAATTTCTACTTTCTACAGTGATTTTAGAAACACAAGCAGCTCGGAACTTCCAAGTACTGCTGTATCAACTGTCGTAGTTACCATGCCGATCAGCTATGCGACCTGGAGTTTCCGTTCAGCTGCCATTGAATTCCATGTTCTTTGGCATTGCAAACGTACTCAGTCGCGTGGATGTGACGTCAATGCAGCCACTATAGGTACAGTAGAGGCATACTATATGACAATTTTGGGGGTTTAAGTAGATTTGATGTTGGTCATAAGAAGGGTCTTTTTTCGCAAACTGTAACTTTTGGGGTGAAGGTGGGCAGAGAAAGGTATTGGAAAATAATCAACTCAGCATGTGGTATCTTAGCTGTGATTATCAAAAGATGAACTGATAGTGTAGTTGTCACCTTGAGAGTGCCCCACCCAAAAATAGAACATTATCAATCAATCAAAGATCAATAAGCACCTGGATTTGTTACCTTCACATTTGGACACCTTGTTCATAGTGATTTATTCGTTCACACCTACGTGTAGAGTGTTCATTGGGTGAGAAGAGACCTTTGGTTGCACCTGCTGACTCAGCAAGCTCACTACCACCTACAAAGCAAAGGAGAACGTCCCTGTCTACTTGGTCCACTGAAGCTTTCGATTCCTTGCCATTGATCTCCAATACCAGCGGCTGCAACAACAATCTTGTATCATGTCTCAGGATAAGCAGGGTGGAAGAGAACGTGCCCATGCAGGAATCTCCCTCCCGTTCTTGCAAACCTCGACCCCGTACTGCACCACTCAAACACTCATACCCTGTCATGTCTCCTCCCTGTCACGTCATGCTTCCTCCCCACAACCCACACTCCATTGCATCTCTTTCCCAGGGCCCCCCACCTCATGCTTTCACCATTGTGCCCAATACACACCCGGCTAACAGTTCCCATCATGTCCTGCTCGACCCACACTCTATCGCACCTCCTTCCCATGACCCTCCACCGTTAGTGGCTACCGGTCCTCAACCTATCACCATTGTACCCAATTCATACCCGGCTAACCCACAGACACTTCATTATCAGCCATTTCCTGACCCGTTTAATCATCAACAGATCCTGTTCCATCCGCAAACACCTTCCCACATGTTGTGTCCGCAACCTTCCCACATGTTGCGTCCGCAACCTTCCCACTTGATACCTGTTCCAAGACCCCAGCACGTTCTGCTCCCCCAGCCCTGCCTGGTTCCAGTCCAGACGTACCAGCACATGCTTCCACCATTGAGTCAGTCCCGACCAACCCAACATGGTTCTCTTCCACGTCAACCAGTCCATCAGCAAGCGATTCAGCACACCCGTCGGATCACAGCAACCAATTGCAACCAGCAATCTGGTGTGATACGGTTTCCGAGATTACCTATGCCTAAACCAGTAGTACCCCCAGAGCTCTTGTCATTGCCAGCCCACAATCAGCCACCTGTTCAGCGAGAAGCAAATCAAGTCTTGAAATCACAGCACAGGGTTCCTACGCAACCACTGCCTAAACCAGTAGTACCCCCAGAGCTCTTGTCACTGCCAGCCCACAATCAGCAACCTGTTCAGCAAGAAGCAAATCAAGTCTTGAAATCACAGCACAAGGTTCCTACGCAACCACTGCCTAAACCAGTAGTACCCCCAGAGCTCTTGTTACGGCCAGCCCACAGTCAGCCACCTAGTGCTACTGTTCAGCGAGAACGGCAAGATTTGAAATCGCAGCACCAGGCTCCTACGGTACCCCCAGAGCTCGTGTTTTTGCCAGTTCCACCTGCTCAGCAAGAAGCAAATCAACAGCAAGTTTTGAAATCACAACACCAGGTTCCTATGCAACTACTGCCTAAGCCAATAGAGCGACCCTCTCCCCTTACACTCTTGCCAACAGCACACCGCCAAACTCAGACTCCACTGTGGAAGGAGAGCGCCCTCACAGCAACTCACCTGCACAGTCACAAAAATGAGCAAAGTATTCCTCCAGCTGTCACAACCGCAAGCACCCCAATCCCAGGAGTGAGGGCTGTTGTAGGTGCAGCACAATGCCCGGTGGCAGTCTTGTGTAGCGATTTGGAATCTGGTGAGGAGAGTGACGACGAAGACAAGTTGTGCATCATTGAAGATCTCGAATCAACTGCAAGCGGTGAGACCAGCAACTCCACATTTCCACTCTCTACAACGAGTCAAAGAATGGTATCCCCAGTTACCATTGATCGTCAACAAACGCCGGACAATGACATCATGATGGAACCGCCAGTGGTTACCAATCCCATGAAAGCAAGTTCCTTGCTCTCCAATGCTCTACGAAAATCCAGTTCACTGGATGATGGCTACAGCAGCAGCACATCGTTCTCATCTCTTACCAGCATGACCAACAGACTTCCGTTTGCGGACTTTGACACAGGTAGTATTCCAGAGTCGCCACTCACACCCGACTGTCCGTGTGAAGCAGACTTTCAGCTTTGGGAAGATCAAGCGATCAAACCAACATCTCCCAAGTGTGATGACGAGGTATGGCAATGTAGTTGGCATATCCGTGCATGCACCTATTCTTTAACCAACTCCTCCGTCTGTTTCAGGTATTTACTGATTGTGTAGACGTCGGTACCGAAGAAGACTTTCACAGAGAAACTGGTAATTCTTGTTAGAGTATATGTAAATGGGATTACAAGCTGATTGTGTTGAAATGTGTTCTTTTAAAGGTTCTGAGCGGAGTGTGGGAGAGGTGTCTCCGACCAATGGAGAGGTGGAGCTACTTGTTAGCATACCAGTGCAGTGGGAGAACGGACGGCTACTCTGTCAGGATGATTCAGTGGGAGAGGAGGAGGTATGGTAGTACATGATGTATTATCGGTAAGAGACTTTGTGCTAGTTTCTCCAATGAGAGAATTCCAACGTTGCATTGGTCCAGTTGAGAGAGGAATGAACACCTGGTCTAAGCAAGCAATTGGTGCTAACAGTTGGCAGGTGGCTGCTAATTCACTATCGTGGCTTCCTTGTTAAGTCATGTCATGAGTGTGAAGTCATGTCATGAGTGTGAAGTCATGTCATGCATGAGTGTGAAGTCCTGTCATGAGTGTGAAGCTATGTCTCAAGGTTGTAACTTTACTGCAGATCTATAACTGCTGGTTGGTATTTCCTACCTAGACACTGGCCCTGGCTATAACGTACTGATGGTGATGTGATGTGTGGTAGATGCAAAACATGCAGGCATGGCACATGCACCGTGTCCATACACAAGTGGTAGTGGAGAACGTGTGCAGATCGTGCGGCAGTTATTCACTATAGGTCTGTAGCTGGCTTCGTGAGGTATACAGCTAGGTAGAGCACAACATTCTCCAACTACTGTCCGGAAGTCACTCAATGTGTATGGGTGCTGTCTGGTTGCATGTCTTGCCTGTCACATTGCCATCACCTATCGCCATCGGCCTCATCTGCCATCACTTCTCCATTGTTGCATAGTGTGACCTCCATGACCACTGTACAAGTACATGTTATGCAGTGTGATATCATTAGCCGTGCTAATTGACTTGAGGTGCATGGTGATTGCTCTCTAGCTAAATGATTATGTGCCTCTTTTCACAGGTGGTGGCAGCTTCTCAGTCTTGTGCTGAGGATGGTGTAGAGTTGATGGTCAGTATCCCAGTATGTTGGGAAGACCACGAACTGAAGTACATCACTCTGGGGAACCGTAGTGTGGATGAAGTTGCCTCGGAGTTGGATCCGTGCCCTGAAGTATGCATACCTGGAGAGCATTCCAATCCCTCTGAAGAAGTCAGTGTACCTGTTCTTGATGAGCAGGTGGTTGTGGTTGAGGAGTATGCTTGCGAGGAAACCGTTCTGAGCACTTGTTCGCCACAGGTGTGTTCCGAGATTGACATTGACAGGTGCGTAGCGCAGATCATGTCTATGGTGTTGATGTTGCAGTCAGAGGAGAGTGAAGAAGTTTGTGGTGGTATTGAAGAGCTTGCTGTAAGCATACCAATTGAATACGAACCAGTTCCGCCATGTATGCAAGTCAGGGATTTGCCATTGGATGTTGGCAATGAAGTCATTGTTTCGTGCGAGGAGGATCTGGGGGATGATGAGATGGCAGAGGTGTGCCTAGACTTCCCTCATGTGGAGGAGGTGGAAATTGAAGTAGTTGACCTGATGGATGTGCACGAGTATTCCACCGGAGCTCCTGACCTCTTACCTCTATCTGTGAAGAAGCGACTGTTTACTGAGGCATGTCTTGATAATGGTACATATAGCATTCGATACTGATTGTATTTGCATGTGGCTTTATCCTTGGGGAATTGCTATTCATTGGACCTTCTATCTCCACAGAAATTCAACCACCTTCTACATATTGCAGATGCATTGTCTGAAGAAGATTCCAGAGAAATCCGAGGATTCTTTTCCAGTAAGGTGTAATGATTATAGTTAAAACTAAGGTAGACAGCAGAGGTGGCTAAATACCTTATAGTCTATTGCTTACACAACCCCATGTTTTCTATCCCTATCTATAGGTACTTCTTTAGACCCTGGGAAGGGTATTCAGAGATACACTCTGATGCAACGCAGCCACGATGCAAAGTATGTGTACTTGGAGCTAAACTTTGCCACAGGAAAGTGGCGTGGTATCATTTCATGATAACACTATATCACCGTTATTTTTGTGTTGTTTTTTATCCTATATCACTGTCAATCTCATTCAGGCATATTCTATCGATCCACCATCATCCATCCTCTTACTCTATATCCAATCATCTCCCAGTGAACTATTTATGATGAACCACAGAAAATTAATTTACATGATCTAGTGGTCTGACAGTGGTAATTAGGTTCTGAGTGGAGATCTAAGTGATAACTTGTATATAACAGGACAGGTAATTATTAATGAATATAATTATAGTAGCTCGGACATTATTAGCCTATTACCACCAATCACCTATTATTATTAGCCTATATTACCACCAATCAAGCAATCTCCATGGAGATTGCTTGATTGGTGGTAGTGATAGGCTAATGTCATTATTCTGGATCCATACAAAATATGGTAAACAAGCTAATATCAGTTTAGGGTGATGCAATAGTGCACCAGTGGATCATGGAATGACTGTTATTGCATCACCCACAAATATGCATAGCATGCAGTCATAATGACTCCATGCAGGTTGACAAGTAGCTAGTACAAACTCATGTGGCATGACCGGACTACGCATTATATCATGGTAGATTAATCTCGCAAGGGTGCGGCCATGTGCACAAAGAGGAATTATAATATGCTGACTAGCTGGACAGTCATGCATGCAACCATAGCCTTTGACTTGCAATGATTGAATGGACAGGCAATTATTGAGAGTACTGCAACAACAACAACTGAATTCGGAGTTGATACAACTTGGCTGGGAACATTACTTAAGCCACAATAGTGTGTGTATTGCAGTCCACGTGTCTATATGAAGGAACAATGCCATTTTGAGTAGATAACAGAATTGTCTGTGTATGCATGGTCTCATAATTATTATAAGCGATATCTGAGTGTATACAACTTGTACTGTTTGGGTAGCCTCATTCCCAGACCCTGTAGCTACACACTGCAAGATCTGCATGGTGGGACTGTGGAGAGCTGTAGCAGTACACTGATCTTGTGAACCAATTGTTGGGCAAAATCAAAATCCCCCAGTCATCCACCTTATTGGGAAGCTATAGCTACTCATGCACAGGTAGTAGTTGTCCACAGCTAGAGGACGTAGAGAAGGAGAGGGAGGGAGAGAAGGCAGAGATTAGCCCCACTAGCTACCAGTATTTGCTATTGTGCTATTAGCTAGCTACCTATCATGCTAGCCATGCATGCTTATGTACTATACAAATTGCAATCAATTAATTTTATGCCATCTCAAGATCAGTTGCGACATGGTTCATTGGATATTGCTTGACCACCATAGTTATGTATATAGTCGTAACAATGGTACGTTATAAGATATAGCGTCACCCAAGGATGCATGTGTATAGAAGTCTGCACAGTACATAAATACTTGATGGTAACAATGTAGTTTCACTTCTATAACGTTCTGCAGCTAGCTTATTATTGTTTATACCAGTCGTAATTGGAGGACATGTGCATGCAGTCATACGTACCATGAACAAGCAGTGCATGTATAATAATTGATCTGCTTGTACACACATTGTTTGGTAGTATAAATAAAACAGCAATGCATGTATGTATAACACAACATTAAATAACTTCGTGTAATATTGTTGAGTGTTGCAATTCACAACAAGGCTGCCTACATGTTTGTGGTGGCATGCAGTACACAGTATTGTTGCTGAGCTCAGCTGCATGTGGTGTGATATCTGACAGCTGCATGGCTGTCACATGGGCACCGGACAGCATGGCTGTCACATGGGCATGAGACAGCACGGCTGTCACATGGGCATGAGACAGCACGGCTGTCACATGGGCACAGGACAGCATGGCTGTCACATGCATACAGGACAGCATGGCTGTCACATGGGCACGGGCACGGGACAGCGCTAGCATGGCATGGGCACAAGACAGCACATGGGCACGGGACAGCATGGCAGTCACATGGGCACGAGACAGCATGGCTGTCACTTGGGCACGGGCATGGCTGTCACATGGGCACGGGACAGTATGGTTGTCACATGCATGCGCACGGGACAGCATGGCTGTCATATGGGCACGGGACAGTATGGTTGTCACATGCATGCGCACGGGACAGCATGGCTGTCATATGGGCACGGGACAGTATGGTTGTCACATGCATGCGCACGGGACAGCATGGCTGTCATATGGGCACGGGACAGTATGGTTGTCACATGCATGCGCACGGGACAGCATGGCTGTCATATGGGCACGCTGGCACATGCATGGGCATGAGACAGCATGGCTGGCACTAAACAACTATTCCAGTGATAATATATAGCATGCAGTTACTGTTATATTGTCATAATTATAGCACAATCAGTCTCAAGTCAAAAATACAGGAGATGATCTTCATAACCCAATACAAAGCAGCTTAACTCTTTAGGGCCTAAATTTATTTCTCTAGGTCATTTTCAGTCTATAGAACACTTAAACATACCCTAATTTCTGTTCCCTGGCGTTGCTGGGCTCGAAACTGCTCACACAGGTAATTTCAGCTACACTAAGCATATACGTGACTTAACCACACCCACCAACTAACGAACTTGCAATCAAGCCTCCCGAGAAGTAGCCAACCTGCCGTAGCTAAAAAACTGACCATGAACACTGGAAATGGAGGGCCTACAAGGCAAGACAGCTACTTTCTAAGTCCATTTATGCTTAAAACCCGAGAAATGGCCTACCCGGCTCCAACCAAGGGCCGTTCAAAGCTGAGCCCAAACGCGGCCATGCTGTTTGCACCCTTCGGGTGCACCCACCCACCTCCCCCTGCCCCGCCCTTTCTGCTGGCGCAGAGCCTATCTCTCAAGGACATTGCCGGATGTGACATCATGAAGCTGAAAGTCTCACGTTGCAGATATGCAACGTTAGATCTTAAAGGGTTAATATAGTCCATGTAGTGCATCGGAATACTTCCTTGGGATAAAATAATTACTGCATAATCAGGGTCTTGAGAAGTCCAAAGTTGGGACTTCCCCACCCAGAGGCTGGGTCCCAGCCCTGTGCAGCTTTAAAACCATCACAAAAAAGCCCACCAGAGTTTGATCCTTCCGTAATGTCATTGAACCCTTTCCCCATCAGTGTTTGGTACAACAGTGGGTTCAGGAATCCCAGCGTCTTTTTCCCAGCCTGCAGACGAACGTCGTTGAGAATCGAGACAATTCCGGCAAATGTGGGTGCAGCACAACTGGTGCCAGACACGGGAAAAGGTAAACCTCCGTACACAATCACGTAGTCCACTGAGAATGCGCTCACATCAGGGTAAGCTCTACCTGAGGTATTGAAATATTTTGTTGGTGGCGCTTTCCCACTTTTCAAATAAGCTTGCACCGCAGCGTCTTGATATGCTGGCCGTGAGAAAAAATCCGAAAACCCACCACCGCCATCAGACCAGACCTCTGTCGGGCTATCCGTCCCTCCTACAGCAGTAACATACGGGCTGCTGGATGGCCAACTGGGCTGGAACTTGTGTGTGAGGCCCTTGCAGTTCACCCCACTATCTCCTGAAGCAAACAACACCGTACGTCCCGAAACACCAAATTTCATAAACTCGCTGTCAACCCTCGACAGATAGTCCATGTCTATGGACTTTTCATCGTCCCCGTAACTAGCCGAGTGCACCCAGGGAGCATCAGTGGTGTTAACCAGTCCCGTAATCCACGAAAGGAAGTCCTCCTGGTTGTGATTCGAATACGTTGAGATCGACACAAACCAAGTGTCTACATTTCGTCCCGTAGCACTGATATACTCAACATCCAATTCGGCCTCTATGCCGCCATCGTTAGCATCATTTGTCCCCACTGTCTTGACTATTGGTTTCACGGTGAGGTTGTACTTCTTCTGAAATGACGCTAAATCATCAGGAGAATAATACTGCTTAAGAAAACCAGCAATTCCTTGGGAATTCTGCGAGTTTTGCGAAACATACCCTGACGTATTGTATTGCTGGGCTAAGTAATCCGGACTGACACCAACATCACTTGATCGTGTTGACTTTTTGGGAAGGTTGCGGTTGTAGTTCGTTGGCGGAAACTCATTTATTCCAAAGATGAAGTCTAAGTGTCCTACCAGTGATGGTGGCAGTTCGTATTCAACTGATTTCACAATTCTCCACCACTTTTGCTCTTTGTGTTGAAATTCATAAAAACTGGCAGAAAAGAGTGTTTCGGCTGCTTCAAAGGGGAGGTAAACAATAGCGAAGTCCATACCAAGAGTAAAGTCGATCTCTTCACGACCAACCCCAACTGACTCAAAACTCCCAACTACAGCTTGAACAGACTCGGGCCTGCCATGCACATACTCGGCAATTTCGTCAAAGTTCATATAGTTGCCATAGTCCGGTGAGTCAGGGTATGACACAGCTCTTAACTTTTCCTCCAGCCATCCTGGGTTGGTCTGCTTGATTGCAAGCATCACTCTGATCTGGTGACCTTTTTCGGGCTTCCCCAACTTCACCCAGTCGCCTTGGAGAGACAGGGTGGTGGAAAGAGCGCCTCCAAGGCAGAGACAAACCAGAAAAGCTGTAACAGCGACCATCTTTCTCTAACGCACGTCGTGTTATTAAATTTACAGTGGGAGTGGATCACGTGGTTAATTGTACGTGGGAGTTGCTCAAGTATTAGTGGGAGTAGTCTCGTTCCCAGACCCCAACCCGCGCGTTCGGGGTCTGGGAACGAGACTATAGTGGGAGTGCCTGATTGCTGTGAACTGCACAATGACAGTAAATTTGCTGGTGTTTTTTATCCTCCTTCCATCCATCAGTCTTGCAGCAGCAGCTGCACATCTCGATCATGGAGACTGGGTGAAGACTGTGCGGCCAAGCAGTGATGATGAACTGGTGGTCACCTTTGCAATCAAGCGTACCAACCCAGGATGGCTGAAGGATAAGCTAAGAGCTGTATCGTACCCTGATTCCCCAGAATACGGAAACTACATGAACTTTGATGAGATTGCCAAATATGTTCACGGCAGCCCTGAGTCAGTTGAAGCTCTCGTCAGCACACTGGAACGTGCAGGGATTGGACATGACAAAATGGACTTTACTATTGGTCAAGATTTTGCCATTGTCAAGATACCTGTAAAAACTGCGGAAAAAATATTTTCAGCTGATTTTTACATTTTTCAGCACAAGGAACAAACAGAACCGAACGTTATAAAGACTCTTTCATATGCCATACCTAACGAACTCCAAGACCACGTTGATTTTGTCTCAGGAATTGCTGAATTTCCACGACCAAATCTCGTCTTCCCCAGAAAATCAACTGCAATCGATTCCGTAGGCGTCACTCCTAAATCCATTGAAACAGACTACAACATCTCCGATTATGTAAGCACCGAGCCGAACAACTCTCAGGCTATTGCAAGTTTTCTGAAGCAGTATTTCAATCCAACCGATTTGGAAACTTTTCAGATGGAATTTGATGTTCCTGCAAACCCGATTGCCAAAATCGTTGGGAAAAATATATATGACATGCCAGGTGTTGAGGCTGAACTAGATGTGCAGTACATTACAGCTACTGGTCGCAAGGTGAAAACATGGTTCGTGTCAACTTCCACATATGCGAACAAAGGACAAGAGGACTTCCTCTCGTGGATTATTGGCCAGATAAATGATACCACTTCTCCATGGGTGCATTCTGTGAGCTACGGAGATGATGAAAACTCTATCCCAACTGACTACCAAGATCGTTGTGACAGTGAGTTTATGAAATTTGGTATTTCTGGTCGCACCATCTTGGTTGCCTCGGGCGACGAAGGAGTACACTGTAAAAAGCGAAAGTTTGATCCAAGCTGGCCGACATGTAGCCCATACCTTACTTCAGTAGGAGGAACAGCAAGCTTAACAAAAGTGTGGCAATTTGGTGGAGGTGGATTCTCAAACACCTACACCATGCCGGACTACCAAAAAGAAGCCATGCAGGCCTACCTCAGCAGTGGAAAGGCCCCACCCACGACGTATTTCAATACCTCTGGAAGAGCTTATCCTGATATCAGTGCCTTCTCAACTAACTATCAAGTTAAGGGTGTTATTGACGCTCTTCCACAGCCAGTGGATGGCACTAGCTGCTCGACACCAACCTCTGCCGGGATTATTGCAATCCTCAATGACGTACGTATGAAAAACGGGAAAAAGACGCTTGGATTTGTCAACCCCCTTCTCTACTCCCTGAAGGGAAAAGGGTTCATCGATATCACATCAGGGAAAAACAATGGAGGAGGCGCTTTCTCCTGTCCTGGATTTGAAGCCATCGAAGGCTGGGATCCAGCGTCTGGATGGGGGAGCTTCAACTTTGGCCTGCTAAAAGACCTGGTGCTGCAGTAGTCACTGTCAGCTAAAGTAGATTACTTGAGAAGTTAGAAGGTGCTTTGAAACAACATTCTTGACCATTTATATAGCAGTATTATATTACCAATGCGGTACTAGGTGACTATAATAATGATCTCTATATAACATCAGTCATCATAGCTACTTCATTATTGATGTTGCTATGGAAGTGAACCAGACGAACCTCGATTAGGGACAGGTTGCTGGATCACAGTGATGAGGAAACAGGAAGGGAGAATCTTCACCAACCTTTGACCTCCGATGACGTGCATCCTTAGCAGTGCACAGCTATAAATGTTGATGTTTTTCAGTTTCTTCACTTCCACATAATCACCTTGCTGATGACAGAAGCATTCTCAGTCTCTGAGTATATATATATACCAAGACACTCTTATATGAACACCATTCCATACTGTGATAACATATCTACAGTACAATAATTATTAACTAACTGCATGGCTTATTGCATTGTTTACAGAGAATGTTTTGCGGTACTATATAGCACCCTAACCACATGGAAATCAAAGCAGAATTCAGCACTTTCACCTTATACCAAGAGCGTATAATAATATTATTATACACTCTTGGTATTATGGCATACAGGGTTGTTCACCACTAAATGCACGTGGACCAGGACTTATAACTCTAGATTATAGTTGCTGCTTCCTGCAGATCAGATTATATCCTCATTCCCAGGCCTAGGAACGAAGGCCTGCATGGGAACGAGGCTAAGGTCAGATCAGTGTGATTCCGGCCTATAACAGTTGCAACACAAGGTCAAAGTACATTGTACAGAAGTATAATTTACAAAGGTAGGAAGGCATCAGACAGAAAGGAAATAACATGGAGTCTACATGTCTTGTAGCTAGAACTTGAGGCTGAACCCAGCACCCACAGCTGCCTGTCCGTGCTGGGCATGAGTCATTCTGAATCTGCCTATACCGCTCGGTGAGTCGTCATCATCTCCCCTCTGTAGTGTGTGTGCAGTATGTGGTGTGTGTGTGTGTATGTGTGTGTGTGTGTGTGCATGTGTTGCGTGCAGGGAAAGAAGGACACGACAGTAATCACAGCGCAACTATCATTTGATTTGGCATCAGGTGATCGCTTAGCAACCTAAATGCATGTGGATGTACACTGTACCTTATTCAGCAGAAAGGCCCCACCCTCAGGTGGAGTGGGGCTCTTTTCTCTCTTGGGTTTTCTGGACATCTCACTCTTGGCTGGCCATGTGGGGAACATGTGAGGCGGTACCGGCAAAGGGCTCTCCTGAGGAGGAGAGACACAAAGACTGAAAATTGCATTGACAGGTGCGATAGACAAAATCACCCGCCCATTCTGTCCGCTGCAGTGTTGGCTTGTATACTATAGCAAGAGCACTAAGTAGACCACTCTTGGTGATGGCTACGAGAATATCATCTGGTCCAAAGAATTCAGCAATCCTTGCCATGCCAACAAAATATGACATTTGTCTCCAATTATGGAGCTACAAAGTACAAACCCAAGCATATATGAAGGCTAAGGCCATCCAACATCCCAGATTCAAACAAAGACCTGCACGGGTTACTAATCCAACTGTACAGTAAAAGCTGTGGACAAGGAAAACAGCTGGCCGGGAGGAAGAGTATCTTGTGCCAATCTTCTTTGTATTGCCCACCCTAGTCCCATTCCCAGACCTTACATCCAGCACGTACATCGCTTCCAGTATTACACGATACCAAAAGTGATCCATTCTGGGGTTGGTTTTGGTCTGGGACCGAGACTATGCCCACCCACCACAAGTAGTGTGTAAATCAGTGTCCATTCTGGGGATGGTTTGGGGTCTGGGACCGAGACTATGCCCACCCACCACAAGTAGTGCGTAAATCAATGTCCATTCTGGGGATGGTTTGGGGTCTGGGACCGAGGCTATGCCCACCCACCACAAGTAGTGCGTAAATCAATGTGGTACAGTCAGTGAACAGTGGCATGTTGTTTCAAGAAACAGAGCCTTCCCTGGCCTGATGCTTAACATGACAACCACGCCCCTTGAAATTTTTCCTCCAATGAATTCACCACTGTCTATTCTATAGCAGTACCTTGAAGTACGGATGATCCAGCGCATCCCTGGCCGAGATGCGTTTCTTCGGGTCGTACGTGAGAAACCGGTTTAGCAGGTCAAACCCACTGTTGGTCAGGTAGGTGAACCTCTTACGCAAGTGGTTGTAGGGCTGCTTTGTGAAGGTCACCTGAGGGAGTGAGAGCACAAGGCATAGTGAGGAATATGCTATCCAATGGCTCAATCATACGAACTACCTGCTTATAACGATTGAACAATACTTCATTAATTAATGAGCCAGAAGATTCTTCAAGCCTACAGGGTGCTCAAGTAGCCTCGTCCCCAGGCCTCCGCCCAGATTTTATCTTGCAGCGAGATAAAATCTGGGCGGAGGCCTGGGGACGAGGCTAGTGCTCAAGTATATAGGTTAACCCTTTAAGCCCCATTGACGCCTGTAGACGTCATTTAGACCCTATGCACTTGTAGGGCTTCTCGTCAGTCCAAAAACAGACCAAAAAGGCTTCAGATTGCCTAGGAACAACTTTAATGGACAAAGTCAAAAATTTGGTCAGATTTCGGCGCGCCTCCTCAGCGAAACGTACAAGCAGGGGGGGGGGGGGGGGGGGGGGCACAGCCCCCCCTTCGCCACTTTTGTGGGCGTTTTTTGATTTTAATGAGATTCATTGACCCGAGGATTTTGATTTTAATGAGATTCATGGACCCAATCCAGGGCCTGAAGAAAACATGCAAATTGGTGGTCTAAGGGGTGCCATCAGTCAGATCTGGTCCAAGTTTAGGGAAATGCTAGGCGAAAATCCAGCTGACATCCACCTTTGACCTCCGATTGCTGGGCTTGTGGGGGGTCATGAATATCATTAACGGTATTGCCAGAGGGGTCTCTCCATGTGTGCGAGCCCCACCAAGTCTGGCCGCTGAGGAGCGAATGCTGTGGGAGAGGAGTACCTACGAAGGTGGTGTGCGCTGAATGCATGAAAATGTGTTGTCTTGGTGGGAAGAATTCGGTAGTTAAAGGGTTAAAAACTCATTCATTCAGGGCTAGCTGTGCCCTCAACCGATTAACCCTGCCCCCTGTTCCCAGTGGGTTAAAGCCCTCATCTCATGTAAGGGCTCTATCCTATACATAGCAACCCAGCAATCACACTCCTTGTAGGGAAAACTCATTTGATGCTTTGCGCTATGTTTCACTCTCACCTCACACATAAGCAGACCCTATCGTGTCCAGTTTGCACTTACAGATTGCCCCAATTATTGTGTACACATGTAGCTCTGGTTCTGACATTCTGGACAGCTGGCAGCTGGAAGTACCCAGGCCGGAGCTCAAGCAGTAAGCAGTCTCAAAGGTCGCGTGTGTCACTAATCTAGTCCTGCCCCACTTCTGTCGTTCACACACACACACATTAATATGTAGCTCTGGCTCTTACCTTCTGGACAGCTGGCAGCTAGGAGTACCCTGGCCAAAGCTCAAAGGTCATGTGCATCACTAGTCTAGTCCCGCCCCACTTCTGTCATTTACACACACACACACACATGCATTAGTAGCTCTGGCTCTTACCTTCTGGACAGCTGGCAGCTGGGAGTACCCTGGCCAGATCTCTTCACTGGGGGTCCCAAGTTCCTACAGTACAAAAGGAAGATAGTTGTCATGGGAATGACACCACACAATCTCTTTGAGGTGAGAGATGCATCTGTACAAGCAGGTGGGAGTAGAGTGTCAGTTCCACTCAGTGTCCACAGGGAAAACCTCTTCCCAGACAAAGAGGGTCTGGTGGATGGAAGTGTGTGACTGAGTAGTGGCGCACTGAGATATTGGATTGGCTATCCATGTAGAGCCATGGGTACATGCAGTCTTATACACTATCAGCCTACGAATGTGCTGCAGGATGATATTAAAAATCGCCCAAATATGACGTATAATTCCTGGTTGAAATGTTCCTATGTTAACTGTAGGTGACAGTAGCTAACAGTAGCATGCACAACTGGTGAGCAACAGATCCATATGCTAAGTACTGCAGCAGCATACCAAGGATACACAGTGCAGCCAGCAAAGAGTTGTCTTCAAAGTTCTGTTTGCTACATGTACACTGCTACAATGCAGCTATAGAACACGGTATCTTGGGTTAGGAACGAGATATGAAGCTGGGATTTGCACCGTTGCGATCAGCATGAATGGAGCTTTCAAACGATGTGCTTTTTGGAGTAGGTTGAATTTTAACCCAAAATCATGAAAATCCATGGATTATAGCCTTTGGTCGCGTGCGATTTTTGGCAAAAATGCGATTGACATGAAAAAATACTTTTAGGACATCATTTGAAAGCTCTTTTCATGCTGATCACAATGGCACAATTCCCAGCTTCATATCCCATTCATATACCTAGATACACTGCTAGCCAATCGATACACAGGGTAGGGATTAGCATAGCCTCGTACCCGGCGCGGAGGGAGCGCCTGGTACACACCGATTGCTTCCGGTTAATTTAAAATGGCCTTGCTCACGTGTATGACTATTTAACTTTGTAGGGGCGTGTGCTCTGACGAAATATCAAGTAGTAAACACCCACGTGGCAGTTGCGCAAATGGCTTCTGTGTGCCGCTTTTGCGGATCTTCTGTGGCCAATAGCCACCATAGGGTAGCTCTGTTTGGTAAAAAAGCTAACCAGCAAAGACTAGCATCTAGAATAAGTGCTCTGTTGGATGTGTCTGTGAATGATGACGATGGCCTACCAAATCTCATATGTGCAAAGTGCAAACGCAGATTTGAAACGTTAGGGACCGCAATGGTAAACAAATTGAATCACAAAAACATTTGAGCAGCATCCATGCAGTCAATACAGAAACATCAACACCGTAAAATCAAACATGTTGTACATATACACACAATTAGGGTCGTAGTCCTGGAGCTTGCAGCTCTTGCCCTTGACGAATGCAACTACAGATTGGGCCGTACTGGTGCTCAGAAGATCTTGAGAATCCTGTCGTCGGCAAGGATATTGCATTGTTGCAGAGGTTCGAAACGAGGGGAGAGCCTTATTTCCCGAGGCCTACATGCTTGTCAAGAATCCTAGCGCTGTGATGTCGGAGACGTCTTTCAGAAATTCGTGGCACCTGCAATACTGTCTGTTGGGAACTCTGCTCAAAACGAATAGGAGTGGAGGTTTTTGACGCTCCGGTTATCACACCAGAAGAGGAGGATAAGCTGTGGCTGTCCAGCGTGTTGTCGCTTACTGCTACAATTTCTTTGGGGTATTTGGCAGAATCAGGAGCACATCAAGCCGCGGAATATACCCTTTCGATGTCACAGCCATCTGAGCATCACTTACTGGGCCTACAAATGCTTTTCAGATGCCAAATCTTGCGTTGGAGGGGTTTTGGTGTCAACTTAATCAATTCACAAAGGTCGATCCCTTTAGACAATGTTCTACAGTAGTCCTTGGGAGATAGTTCTGCATGAGCAGAAAGGGTAGGACACCCAACGTTGCGTATTGGAAACATGAGATTCAGCTTCATGATGTCACTTCCCGGGTTCTGTGCGAGTAGAAAGGGTGGGGGATGGGGAGGTGCATCGATTCACGTGCAAATGAAGGGCAAAACAGCATGACCATGTCTGGGCTTCAGCCCTGGTTGGCACTGGGTGGGCCATTTCTCTCATCCTTTGCACAGTAATGGGCTTAAAACACCATCGCCTTGAACAGCCTCTATTAATAAGTGTTACTGATACCACTGTTGCTGGCACAGACATCACAACACATTTTCAGGATCTTTTTGGTTCTAGCGCATTCCCGATCAAAGTAGTCAAGAAGCCAAAAGTGACGGCAAATGTCAGTGTTAGCAAGGTATCTCCTAACATCTGCTACCTCCTTGTCACGAGAAAAGTAGGCTGGATGAGGACAAGTCATCATCTCCAGCGAGTAGTTCCTTCTCAACTCCTCCTCCTGATGTAATGATAGCAGCCTTCACTCCCCTGCGTCTCAGGCTAAGTACTTGGTCCACCATTAATGATATTAACGGTGAAATCACCAGAGCCAAGCAAGGTGCTATCGCTCTGAGCTTAAAATCAAACACAAAGGGTAGACTCTCATAGCAGATTGTCTTGCCAAATCCCGTGGGTAGCCACACAAAGACGTATTTTCCTTCATACACTGCCTTGATAGTTGCTCTTTGCTCCGGCTTGAGCACCATACTCGGGGTTGAAAGTCGCTGAAGAGCATGAGAAATCGCTTGCGAAAAATCAGAACTGTCAATAGACGCCATAATAGCTTTTAATATCCAAACATGCATAATACTGACGAGTCCGAAGTCGACGTCATATATCACGGACGTATCCGAAAATAGTCCGGAGTCCCCACATTCTGGGGAGATTAAGCGCATGCGCGAACAGTGTGTACCAGGCGCTCCCTCCGCGCCGGGTACGAGGCTAGGATTAGCAGTGCATTATGCTGGTATCTTGGGCTATGAACAATGATATGAGGCTAGGATTGGAACTACATGTCTTCTATTCCTTTTGCTGTGGGTTGAATTTGAACCCAAGAACATGAAAAACCATGACATTAAAGGACGCCCTGAAGAGTACTTGACAAAGCCCCAACAAGCCAATACACATGTAGTAGCAAAGTCAGTATTCTCTGAGGTCAACTCAGTAAACTATTACACGTACATCAGTATTCTCTGACAGTAACTATTACACGTACACTGTACATCAAGATTCCCTTACCTTGAAAATCTGGTTGAGTTGGTCAATCTCTCCTTTCCCTCTAAAGAGAGGCTTGCGTAGCATGAACTCAGCGAATATACACCCTACAGACCACATGTCCACTGCAGTGGAGTACTCCTGTTGAAGAACGAAGAGCTAATCTGGAGGTTGGATACTAGCATACAGACAGCTAGCAATACTGCGATCCCTCCATACACACACCATGTACATTGTACATGCGTATAATACAACACCCTCGTCATGCATGCACACACCCACACCACACAACACACACACACACGTACACCCCACCTTTGCTCCCAGCAGTACCGCATTCATGAGCCAGACCAACACACACACACACACACCACACACACACACCTTTGCTCCCAGCAGCAGTTCAGGTGGTCTGTACCACAGCGTGACCACCACTGGTGTGTACTGCTTCAGGGGGGAACCATATTCACGAGCCAGACCAAAGTCTCCAACCTGGAAGGACCAGATACGATGACATTTCAAGCTTGTTGGTTTACAGCTGGCATTGACCAGGTGACTTGCCCATTAATCAGTGGGTATGGTCAGAGTCACAAATCTATGAGACTTGACTGTGGGTGTGGTCAGAGTCGCCTCATACTTATGCTTTCCTCCCAGTTCAGATGTGGCATGATGGTAGCACCATTCCACACGAAAAATCTTCCCTGGCTTCCTTCGGAGTTTTCTCCAAAGCTCGAGACAAAATCCAGGACAAAAGCCTGGGTAGGACACTAGCTGATCGTTACTGTACTCTTGCGTGAGGTTGGACTCTCTTGAATTCTACCGTTTGATCCCCAGGTCAATATGGAACTGGTAGTCATCATGTACACATGTATATCTGGCGTCATTTTTTGCTGATTGACCCTTACAGTGTACCTTGAGTATCCCCTTATGCGAGAGGAGAAGGTTGGAGGCTTTAAGGTCACGGTGAAGGATCCAGTTGTCATGGAGATGATGTACTGCCCTCAGTAGCTGTATCATCAATGTCTTCACCTCACCTGGGAAGCAGGGGGAGGGTGGTTCAAATTAAGACAACTCTCGTCCACACCAAAAAAACGCTATGGGAACAGAAATGATCTACTTGTTTTATCTCCATGATGCTCAACTATGTTGTACGTCACATGAGTATTAGAGAGCATCACATGACTATTACAGAAAATCACATGACTGTGATACCTTCGAGGAAGTTGGTCTGCATGGTCTCCATGAGCGCCTTGAGGTCGTGTTCCACGTAGTCCATTACAATGTAGATCTTGTCCATGTTATTGCCCACGACAATTTCCTGTGAGGGGGCGATAGTGTGAGGGGTGATAGCGTGATGGTGTGATAGTGTGAGGGGTGATACATGTAGTGTGAGGGGGTGATAGTGTGAGGGGGGATAGCGTGATGGGGTGATAGTGTGAGGGGTGATACATGTAGTGTGAGGGGGTGATAGTGTGAGGGGGTGATAGTGTGATGGGGTGATAGTGTGAGGGGTGATACATGTAGTGTGAGGGGGTGATAGTGTGAGGGGATATTGTGAGGGGGTGAGAAGAGCCATAAAAGAACTTTTAACCCAGGGTCAAGAGAGGGGTGGCAATAGTAAGCGCCAGATGAAAAAGTGACGACCATTGCATTTCCTTGTGTTCAGATGTGCACCTGTAGCAGTACTGATTTTAACTACAATGTTGGTGGGATGTTAGAGTCGAGATTCACAGGCAGCCGACTGTCTCCCATGTAATTATTCTGGCTTGTTCTGTCCAGTTTGTGACTATAAAGGCATCACATGAGACAGTTCTCCGTGCTGCTAGCCAAGCAATTGTGAACTGCAATCCTGCAGCCGTTCAGTGCAGTCAATGCAGTGACTAGAATGAATAATAATGAAGCCGGGCTGTGGCAGCATTGCCAACTACGGTAGCACTATCACTCAATATTTTAGGCTACAAGGTTTGACTACATGTTCCCATTGCCTGGCTCACCCTAACATGGACTGGACTACGTTGGGATGAGTATGTCCCCATTCTATGGCTCAACATGGACTATGTTGGGATGAGTATGATTTCATTCCATTCCCTGGCTCACCCTAACATGGACTATGTTGGGATGCTTGGCCTTGAGCAGCATATTGATCTCTCGGAGAGAGGTGATCGGAAAGCCCTCTTTCTCCTTTTCCATCTTCAGCTTCTTCAAGGCAACAATCTCACCTGCAGAGTACAGCACTACAGTGATGCCGATCCCATTCCCAGACCCAGGATAATGGTATGGGGATGAGTATAGAATATACATGTATGTATTGGATGGTTATTCTAGTATGGGCCTATGGGGGCGGGGTTCATTCCTCAGTGTCCCTCAGGAGGACTCAGAGGAGAGTCAAGTCCAGAGTGGCACTTTTAGGGGATGAAGGCTCAAATTGGTACGGTAACTATAATGGGCACTAGTTAGAATTAGACGCTTATCTTAGAGCCCCATCCTCTTTATATGCTACTGTATGTATGCGACATGAGGGGTCACATGATGATTACCATTCCGTCTGTCCTTTGCCCGGTACACCACACCATAGGTACCCTCCTCGATCCGGTTCAACCACTCGTAGTTCTCCACACTCCGGCACCCCATGAGGGCAGGGTAGTAGCACGGAAGATCTGGTGTCGGCGATCGCTCTGGCTCAGCCTCTACCTCAGCGTTTGCACCCTCGTTTGCCCCTCCTCCTTCAAGGTCATCAATGTCTGAAGCGCCACTTCCCTCCTCGGACAATACCTCATGGTAGCCGCTGTACCATTTGTGCTGTTGCCGGTCATTCTCTTCCTCGTCTTCATCATCATCGTCAAATTTTGACCTTATTAACGGTTCGCCAATGTCCTGCAGTCCACTCTCCTTTGAAGAGACTTTACTGCCGTCCACCAAATGAGCAGACCTAGCCTTCATCTTTCTCAGCCTCTTTGTACGCTTTTCTTCCTCTTGCTTGCTTCCGGCTCCCTCGCTCATACTTTCCTCCGAGTCCGACTCATTTCCCGAGCTTCCTCCAGACTTCTCTTCCTCCCCCTCCTCCCCCTCCTCCTCCTCCTCCTCCTCCACGACCTTTACATCCTCCTCCATGCTGCTTTCACTACTCTCATCAGAACTATCACTTTCCTGAATCTCCTTGATGAGTTCCTCGATGGACTCCTGCTCCCCCTTTCTCCCCTCGGGAGTTGCATCAGACTCACTTCCAGACTCACTGGTCTCCTTCTTCGTCTCTTTCCTACTTTTCTCAAGAGACATTTCCTCCACCTGGTCCTTGTGAGATCTCTTCTTGTGCCTGTGTCTCTCTCTCTCATGGCTGCGTCTCTCCCTTCCAACATGCCTGCCACCTCTCTCCAAGGGTTGTCTCTCTCGTGACGGTTGTCTGTCCTCTACCCTATCACGCTCTAAGTGTCCTGACTTCACAATCCTCCCTCTCCTATCCATCCTATCCCTCGAGCTCCTCGGTGACCTAGGACGACCATCATACCTCTCATTCCTCACTAGCCGTTCTCTTTCTTCGATTCTTGTTCTTCGACCGTCTCCTCTCCTAGGCTCTCGGTACAGTCTTTCGTCCTTCTCGTGTTGAAAGGACCCCCTCCGAGAGTCCTCCCTCCTCTGCTCAGGACGGCGGAGAGAATGTGGCTCATCTGATCCATGTCTCAAATCACGAGCGTATCTCTCCTCTTCCCTTCGACTTCTTTCCCTCTCCCAAAACCGTGGGCTGCGTCTCTCAGAAGATGACCGCTTCAAGCTCTCACCTTTTGACACCTGCCCTCTCGCAGGAGAAACACGCCTTGCCCTTTTACTGCTGCTCCTGTCCCTCTCCTTCTCCCTCTCTCTCTCCTCTTCGCTGTCCACCCCTCCCCGGTATCGTCTCTCCTTTCGTTTCTCACTACTTCCTCTACTCAGTTTTGCAATAGGGAAACTTTGATCAACAGGAACAGTCTCCACAGCTGTGGGCATGGGGGAGTGTGAAGAATGGGACCTTCCCTCAGAACGCTCTGTGCGAAAAGTTACAACAACCATTAAACATTGGCTAGTGGTTCACACAATGGAGGAGATCTCCACATGTGGCTGTTCTACAACCCACAGCACAGCTTGTAGTAGCCTCATTCCCAGGCACTCGGTAATAGGGGAGAAAAGCGCCTGCGAATCTCACCACAAGAGCCCAACGTAAGGAAGCCCTCGGTATGAAGTCATGTTATGTTCACGCCGTACTGAAAACCAGGCAAGGCTGCATGTATATACCGACGTATTACATCTAGGTATGTCAGCACCCACAAGATGCCAGGTACAAATTATGCATTATACCTCTCTCTAGCGCTGGGCTGCCACCAGTGGAAGTCGGACTCGACAGTAGGTCGTCATCATAGCTGGCGTGTATGGATATTTCGTGCTCTGTGGAGGGAGACTTCTCCAGTCTTGACCTCTTGCTCCCGCCTTCCTCCGGACCTCGGCTGCGTTTGCGATCTACCTCCATCGAGGACGTGCGCGACTACTCTACGTTTTCAAAAATTACTTGTGGTTCAATTATTTCGCTGTATTAGATAATAAGCGGGGCTACTCGAAATGTGTAAAAATAATTAGTTACACAGTGTTACACATTGTGATCAGTCGTCCTCATCACTAAATAATAGCGTCCCCTTCCTCACAGACAGTTTTACAGCTGAATGAAGGTCTCCTGCATCCTCCTTCTCGCTTGAATACATAATCATCTTTCTAGTAGCTAGATTTCCTGACAGACTGGGTGAGTGCGCGTGCCTTTCTTGCAGATGAAAGAGCATCAGTTTCAAAATCATCCCCACTGTTCCAGGGATCTTCTGACCATGGGTCTTTGTTGGTCTCCACCAGATGCTTCCGAGAGGACTTCTTTCTCTTTGCACCTTGCACCAGGCTGAGCCTTGGGCTTCTTTCTCTTTGCACCTTGCACCAGGCTGAGCATTGGGCTTCTTTCTCTTTCCTTCTGCAGCCAACCAAAGAAGAAACCTAGCTACATGCATACAGTGATGTGGATCCCCTAAATTTACAACTATACGTTTCACTAGTCTCTTCCCAGCTGAGGAGGGTCTGGGAACGAGACTAACGTTTCACAGGTACGTTTTCACGAGTATTTCACCTTATTAGGATGGAAGCAAGTAGCTAGCAGAGATTTAGATCTCACAGGCTAAACAGCTTTAGAGCACCACTCATCTTTGGTAGGTAGCTACATTGTACATGTGGTTGACTCAAAAAAGCAATAGCTACTGAATACCTGGAAATCTTACTTCAGTAGCCTAACTGTTCAATCTAGCTAGCTATATAGCTACCCTGCATGCCCGTCTTTTCATCACCATCGACCTCAGTGATATCTCATTTGTAAATGTATAAAACCAATCCCACATCTGGACCAGTTAAGTCTTCTAATTAGACTGTTATGCCATCCCAATGGAACAGCTCTATGACAATACCCGCTCCCAAAATAATAACAAAATCAATATTAATCCCACAGTCCTGCATAAATTCCAAAGCAATCCTCAGAAAGGAAGAGCTCTGCCTAAATTAAATATGCATCGATCCCCCCAACCAATTCTTTTTTCTGCATGCATCCCTTAGCTTGTTCTCTTGATCCTCTGAGTTTCTACTAGTACATGTACAGTGCTTTTCTACTATTGTCATCGACAAAGATTATCGACAATGCAGCCACATGATTTATGAACATAATTATATTGTATGTGATTGAAGCCATGCTCTCATGTACTATACATGTGTATAGCAGCCCCTATATGCTAGACTGCAATCAGCAGCAGCCTCACCAGCACCACAAGTTAATGCCTACCGGACTGCCAAGGACTAATGCCCCCAATCCAACACCCGTGCAATTCCTGCTCTTAATGCTGTAACAGCACCACCCAAGAAACCGACTCTTTTAGGGTTTTCTTTGCATCTCAACAAGCATTTTACCCAGAACAAACTCAACCAATCAGGACGATCGGGAATGCTGGTAACATCTTCAGGATCCCCTGTGGGTACAACGGGGATTGCTTTCACTATATCACTGCTCACTTTACACTTCACCAGACACTGCTTCACTTCATTTTCCCACTCAGACAACTTTGATTGGAAATACTTTTCGCACTCCTCATGATTCTTGCCTCCCATGGGTGGTTTTACTTTGTTACCAAACGTGAGTGTTATCAACGCATGTTTCCAAACGTCTTCACCAAAGGCCTTTGTGAGTGCTATTATTGTCAGCTCATCCTCAGGACGCATGCGACGCTTATCCATGTTTACACAGAAGAGAATGAGGTCAACCTCACTGCATTTCTGAATTTTTCGGATGCAATCATCGATATCTTTGTCCAAGCCATCCTGCAGTCCAGGCGTATCATAAATGGTAACTTTGATGCCATTGACTACCAAATGATAGCGGCGCACATCCATGGTCTCTTGTGTTAAAGTGTGTCCTTCTGGTGCTTCCTCGAAGCCGATAAGAGAATTGATGAGAGCAGATTTTCCAGTACCAGCTCGTCCCACAACCGCAATGGAAACCGAGTTGTTGTTAATATTGATCCACTCTTGCATTTCCTGTTTTACACTTTCAGGGACTTCAATTATGGGTTGCTGATTTGCTGGAGTATTTTCCAAAGAACAAGCCAATTGTTGTGGATGACTGGTGTTTCTGGGAGGATTGGCTACATAAACAGAAACCAGAAATGGGTGTGCTTGTTACCAAGGTCAGAATAATTGTAGGCATTTGTATTCTTACCGACAGTAATTTCAGCTGGTTTGGAAATCCTGCTACCAGCATAGTTGCGTATAGCACAGCAGTAGCTCCCTTCATTCGACTTCTGAGTGCTGAGGATGGTTAGCATGGAGCTTTCTGCCCCTGAAAACTTATCCACAGCACATGGCTGCCATTCATCACTCCAATGCTCCCTCACAGCTGGCTTCCATTTCCACAAGTAGCTTAGAGGCTCTGTCCCGGTAGCTTGGATGGTAAATACCACTGTTTCACCAAGGGGAACTTCATGTCGGCTTTGGGGATGGTTTGTGACCTCAGGAGGTTTGTCTAAAAGAAAACAATCACACACTATTGGGTAGCACATACATGCCAAATGAGACTTGTAATTACAGGCTTACCAACATGTTCGTGAAGCTGTACTTCTAATTCCTGCATGGCCTCAAACTCCTGAACTGCACTTTCCCTCTCTAAGGCAACTTGCTGCTTCTGGTACTCTGCTTCCTGCAATCTCTGCTTTAGTTTACCAATCTGCGCTGTTAGTGTGATTACCTCTGACAGCTGTTGTGGAGTGCTACTGACTTGCTGGTATGACTGGAGTTCACTGTGAAGTTGAGAGATGGCAGTTTCCTTTTCATGGAGTGAACTGGACAACACTTCAATCTGCTGCGACTTGTACTTCAACTCTTCTTTAGTTGTGTCCAATTGTTGCTAAAGAAAAATGGATTGTGATGGCATCATTGAGCATTAAATATAAAACATGAAAGAAATTACCTTCATCTCTTCTTGATCATGGGTCGGGGTGAATGTGATGTTGATAATTTTCTCCCTCCTAGTTTTACATAATATTTCTTTTTCTTTCTGCAGCTCTTTTACTTCTTCATGCTTTTCTTTGAGTTCAGCTTGAAGCTTGGAAAAGTTCTTTTGTACTTCGTGGGTTTCTTTCCTAGCAAGTAAAAGGTCATAGTCTTTCTCTTTCAGCTCTTCCTCCAATCTTTTGATTTCTTTTCTCTTGTCATCAATCATCTCTCGCAGAAGTTGGCATTTCTCAACACTATGAGCCAAATCCTTTTGCATCTCAGAAAGTAACTGCGAATCATGCTGCTTGTGGTGCAGTTCCAGCTCCGTCCTGTCTCTGTCTTCGGCAATTTTCTGAACTTCTTCCCCAAGTTTGGTGAGTTTACTCGCTGTGTTGTTTAACTTCTCATTCAAGGGCACCTGTGACTCTCTTGAGGTCTTCAAAAGTTGGTTAGTCTCTGTTAGTCTTCCTTCTATTTGACAAAGTTCATCTCTGAGATGACAGATGCTAGCAGTCAACTCTGATCCTGCAACCTTAGTGTGTGATGATACAGTAGTGCTCAAGTTTTACTGTATTTAATTCACATGCGTTGTTACCAGGTCCTCACCTCCTTCTGTATTACCTCTGCTATTTCCATTGTCTCCAAAGGCCTATCATCAGCTTTGTCTGGAATGGGGATTCCTAAAAGGACAACATGATATCATAGTCTAGCTCCGTTGCCCCCACACCAGTCTCGTATTATTACAAACACGTACCACACTTTGTAGCGAGTTCAGAGGCAAGCTTCTCTCTCCCTATTCGCACTAGTGCCTTGACCACAGCAGGCCAGGTTGGGACCGCACGCCTTTCCCACTCAATCAGCATACGGGTACGACATTCCCCAGTGGTTTTGCAGTCAGCACGGAATTCATCTAGTTTTGAAGGATGAATTCCCAAGTAGATGCCCAGGAGATACCACTCAGTGCTGACTGTACTCAGGACATTCATCAAATCACATCGATCTGTGATTCTACCTGCATGTGTGCGGGAGTGCAAGTAGGAGCATGCATGCAACTTAGCTACTGGTGTAAGAACTCATTTGCAGCTAACATATGCGCTAGCTACTCACCAATAATACGTTCGACACATTGTGATGGTTCTGTTCCAGTACAGTTAGTGACCACGCATCGATAGTGCCCTTCACTGCAAGATTCGCTGCTAGAGAATGTCAATGTGGGTGTGTCTGTTCCCTGAACAATGTCATCACAGGAAAGATTCTGCCACTCCTCGCTCCCCTCCTCCTTCCCAATGGGCTTCCACTGCCACTTGTAGTGCATAGGCTCTGTTCCAGTGGCATGGACTGCGAGCGATACCGACTTGCCAGGAACAGTATCCTTTAACTCTTTAGGATGAGTGGTGATTTTTGGAGGTTCAGCTACAGAATATGAGATGTCATACTGACACAATGTGTGTGAAAATATATAAACACTGCAGTAGCTACCATCTAGTGTTACCAAGAGCGCATAAGTAGATCGCCACGATCTACTTATGCGCTCTTGGTGTTACCTATAACTGTGGGTGGTTCAAGTAAAAACTGTACCTTAATGATATTCATATTCCAGTCAATTAAGGTGGGTGTGGCTTTCTGTCTTTGTGCACTGATTGTATATGCAAGCTTATATGCAAGTTAACTACGTAGCAGCACATTCACAGGTAAGGACAGCCATTTGTATTCCTTTGTCTCCGAGGCTATAAAAATTAGTTTCAATAACACAAGGTTCAGTTTTTACTTGAACCACCCACAACTGCATGTTGAAAATGTGAGTGTCGCATGCATTAGGACCTCCTGGAAGAGTGGTTGATTGCAGGCTGAAGGCTGATTGCAGGCTGAAGGAGCATTCCTGTTACAAAATTAAAAAATTATCTACCTATCTAACTTCCAATATCAATGTATGGACATTGATCTCGTTCCCATCTGCATGATCTTGGGGGAAATGGCCCCACTATTGGAAGTATCAGCCAGCAATGCATTTTCAGTGTGAAATTACAATAATAAGACAGATCTGTGGCAGTAGTCTAGAGTCTTCAACATTCAACTTGAGGAGGATCAGCTGTATACATGTATAGATGGAGCTGTGATACTAATCGCTAATAATATAATATGATGTTACGATTCTTACCAATGCTAAGTTCTGCTGATTTGGAAGTCTGGCTGCCAGCGTGGTTGCCAACAATGCACCTGTAGCTTCCTTCGTTCAACTTCTGAACACTTGAAATGGTCAATGTATCACCATCGGACCCCTCCATCTCACACAGCTGCCACTCCTCACTCCCTTCCCCCTCTCCAGCTGGCTTCCACTGCCACTTGTAATTCAGTGGCTTCGTTCCAATGGCTTCAACAGTAAGCATAACAGTTTGGCCTGGAACAGCATCCTTTAACCCTTTTGGATGAGTGGTGATTCTGGGAGGCTCATCTAGTGTAGGATTGAATATTACAGTGTGAGGCTATTTGCATACATTTATAGAAGCAGGGGTTTGGCCCTAGAGTGAGTGGCTGTGGATAGAGTTGACCTGCTAAGATTCTATGCCTAACCTCATGCAGAATAATGGTACAAATGTACATGCCAATGACAGTTGAAGCCAGCAATAGTGACCAACGAGAAAAAGTACTCCTAACTTCACCTCAGTGTACGATAGCAATTATGGCAGTTTAGTCGTCAACCTGTAGATTGCATTAACACTATAGTGTATACGTTGCAATATAGGGAGGCCTCATGACTATTCAACTTCCAGTGGTAGAGGTATACATAGGATTTACAAAAACTAATGAATGGTAAAGTGCATGTCATATGCATACAGTCACTGCCTTACGTATTCATAGTCGTGATTATGTATTCACATTCCTGGTAGGCAGATTAATCTAGACATCCATATATAGCCACACAGATGGTGACCTTTATTGGTGCAGTAATTCATTGACTCTTGATCATGACTCAGGGCATTGAATTTTTTAGCAATGTGTTTGAATAGGAGTAATGTTATAGAGAATTGATTGTGCAATTCCATTGCATTGCATGCACTTCTATTATAGCTTTTGGGAAACCGGAAAATGTCTAGTACACAACATCAGATCTTGCCTGGTCCACTAACATAGCACTATAGACCACCAGCAACCCTTTAGCTATGTAGTATGTACTAGATCACATTAATTTTGTATATAGCTATGACCTTTTGCAGATGTGGCTCATCACGTTTTTCATTGGGTCTCACTAATCGACTGAAAGTTCCAACTTCTGCATGGGGATGTGTTTATTTCAGTGCGAGATCCTGGCTTGGTTGCTTGGCCATTCTATGTAAATGTCATAGGAATTTGTTTACACTCTTGACATTTAGTTTAGTTCCCAGACCCTTCTGCGCTTAATTTTGCAGGGTGGGCGGGGCGGTCGGGCAGGAGGGAGACCATCTCCTTCCCCCCCACCCACCCACCCCGGAAACGAAACGCAGAAGAGTCTGGGGGATCAAACTACTTGACTTTAGTGTTAGTCCCCTCCTCCCCTAGGAATAAATCCCTCCAGTGACCTGACGCATTTTTACTTATATATGCACATACCTACTTCCTGGTACAGGGATCCAAAATCAAACATCTTGCTGTTTTTCCATCGGGCTGCAAAGGTGGAGTAGTCCCCTGCCGTGATGAGATGGAGGTCTGCTCCCTTCATTTTTTGTCGGTTAGGGGACACAAGAAACAGTTGTGGATGGACCTCAACAACCAAGTTGCGGGATGAATCTGATTCCAAAAGTACAGACAAAAGTGCCAGCTGTATGGCATGCTTAATCCTATCCATCTCAAGGAGAAACTTCTTCAGACATGACTCAGAGCTGAAGACAACGTGAAAGAGTGGGGACTGCTCATAACAGAATGTATCAGTGTGATAGACCCCAAACTTGTGTAGAATAGGTGAAATGGTGTTTGCGATCAACCACAGCTTTGCGCTAATGGTGCTTCTATAAACGAGGGTCGGTTCCTCATCACTTCCTGCCTTGACGGACGTGTTCTCACCATTCACTGTCACCCTTGTTTTTAGCAGGAAAAAGTCGTTATGATAGCTGGTGTAAATGTTGAACTCCGGGTCAACCTCGACATCAAGCACACGTTGCATCGCCATTCGAACTGAATCGAGGTACATGTAGCAAAACGATACGTTTGCTAGTTCATGCTTCTTCAGCCCCTCCCTCGTACCGCATATTGCAGCGAGTTAGCGCTCTAATCATGCGAAATTGTTCTTTGGATATTCCCGGTCCCATTCCAGCTACATGTATAATTATGCAGCCAGTTCCAGGCCAACCACGAGTTAGTCCTGCATGTGGAGATACATGAGATGCGAGTCTAGTATTCAAAACCAATCACATGCTTTCCTTTCTGTTGAGTCTACCGCCACCTTTGACTACAATGAGCCTGCAGGCAGAGTGGAGCTGCACTCTCTAGCAATAAATTATACACTCTTTGTTGCATCAGATACATGTAATAGGTGGAGCTACTCGAAATGTACACGAACAAGCAAAATAAAACTCGGGTGATCAGTCATCCTCATCACTAAGTAACAATCGCGTCCCCTTCCTCACAGACAGTTTTACAGCTGAATGAAGGTCTCCTTCATCCTCCTCCTCGCTCGAATACAGAATCTTCTTTCTAGTAGATTTCCTGACAGACTGGGTGAGTGCCTTTCTTGCAGATGAAAGAGCATCAGTTTCAAAATCATCCCCACTCTTCCAGGGATCTTCCGACCATGGGTCTTTGTTGGTCTCCACCAGACGCTTCCGAGAGGACTTCTTTTTCGTTGTACTCTTTGCACCAGCCTTTGGCTTCTTTCTCTTCGTCCCTGCAGTCAACCAATGAGGAAACACTGTGACAATGCAATTACATGTATACCAGATCTGCCACTTCATTTACAGCAATACTTTGTCACAGGCACATGTATTCTTACGCAACCCATTTTCCCATACTGCGAGCGACGAAACAGTGGACGGAGGTCTGGGAATGAGGCTGCATGCATTCTACCTTATGGAAGCAAACCCAAGGTAGTGAGCAAACCCAAAATAGCGAGATTTGGTAGAGCAGCACCACTCCACTTTCCTTTGATGTGGTCTAAAGAATGTGTTCAAATCACAACTACGCTTTGATCTCTGACCCAGCACTACCACTCACATCTATTCAACACTGCCAGCCCAATAGACTATCCCCATTCTGTATCTCTCTATTAGATTGCAAGAAAGAGGACAGAAAGGCTAATGTGGAGTACCAGTTTCATATCCACATGATCAAAATGTTGTCCTCGCTGCCACACATACTCAACAGACTTGAGGGCACCTACAGTGTAACTGTTACCGCTCACTTGTTGGAGGTGTGACGGGAGGATGGACAGCACCTTCCTCTGCGTTGTTCTCCTTATCCTCCGACATCTCTGGCTCTCTCTCCGTCCTTCCTTCCATGTCTGTTGATAACTCTTCAGCTTGTTTGGAACTGGCATTGCTGCCCTCAACTTGAGATCTTTCCACACCACCACTTCCATCACCACCGCCTCTAGCTTGGCTTGGTTGAGTGTTGCCATCATCTTCCCCTGTCTGCGAGGCACCCACCTGGCTCTGTGCCTGTGAGTTGGTCTCTTCAGCAGCCTCTTCAAGTCCCTTCGTGTGAGCTTCCCGTAGCTTCTTCTCAAATTCCTCCACCATAGCCTGTAGAAAACAGTGACAAGTGACATCCACAACTACAAAAACTGGAGAGATACAACCGACCATGAGAGCTTCTTGCAGACACAAGTTTCGACTAGAGCGAATGCACAGGATACCCCATGCACACGCCATTTTGTTACATGTATGCATTGTATGACAATGTTGTTGTGTAATAATCACGTGAGTATGCCATGTGTTCTCTGATTGAGTTGTATTGCTGTGCCATTCTGGACTGTTTCCGTGGTGATCGGGAGCATATCTATCTAACATTGGTGGATCAGCAATGGCACAGTTGGATATCCATTTACCGGAGATCAGTACTGAAGATTTCGATCGTTCCTGGACACGGTTCGAATTAGTGACCGGAGCCAAAGAATGGAACGATGTGAAACAGCGTACAGTAATCCCTACTAGTTCCACAGAGATTCCAACATTAGCAGACCCACTCAGTCACGTGGTCTCACGTCTTTGCTACATGTATCTCCTAGCACAGGTTCAAGGCCACCATGGACACATTGAATATACACACCAGTATGTACCTTGACCTCTGGCTTGGCAGACTTCTTGGCCTTGTTGACGATTGAGATGAAGGATGAGAACACCTCTGCATCCACCAGCTTGTCCTGGAAGCAGGCAAGGTTCTCCTGCAACTTCCGCACGCATCGCTCGGTGAAGTTGACCTGGGAGATGCAGTGGGCCAGGTCACGCCACTGCCGCTCTGTCCTAGTGAGGGAGAGAGAGATGCACTGCGGTGGGAGAATGTCAGAAGGGTTGATGCAACACATCTCTCTGTATACTCAAGTGTGTAATGGAGCCTCTATAACAGGGTCCCTCCATATGGCAGCCACCTCAGCTGCCAACTCTCTTTATTTTTTAAGGCCACCTTGTTGGGTCTCCCCAAAATTCTCTCTGAAAGCTGAAGAGGGCTTAGTGATATTATTATTGCTGAAAAGATTTGAGCAACAAGAATCAATTTGGTCAGGCCTTATGAGTGGAAGCGTTATATGGGTATTCCCAGGCCCCAGGTCACATGGTGGAAGGCAAGTGTTCCTTCCCCCGTGTGACCTGGGAATGAGGCCCCAGGTCACATGGGGGAAGGCAAGTGTTCCTTCCCCCATGTGACCTGGGAACGAGGCCCCAGGTCACATGGTGGAAGGCAAGTGTTCCTTCTCCCGTGTGACCTGGGAACGAGGCCCCAGGTCACATGGTGGAAGGCAAGTGTTCCTTCCCCCGTGTGACCTGGGAATGAGGCCCCAGGTCACATGGTGGAAGGCAAGTGTTCCTTCCCCCGTGTGACCTGGGAATGAGGCCCCAGGTCACATGGTGGAAGGCAAGTGTTCCTTCCCACGTGTGACCTAGGAATGAGGCCCCAGGTCACATGGGCGAAGGCAAGTGTTCCTTCCCCCGTGTGACCTGGGAATGAGGCTAGGGGTGTACATTGTACCTGGTGGCTCTGAATCGATGGCACAACTTCTCTACCAGACTCTCACACTGTCGGTCCTTCTGGATGAACGAGAACAGGTACCTGCACACAAACCAGTCATCATCAATCACAGATAGATAGATACATGTAGATAGATAAATTGACTGATATAGGTAGACAGATTCACATTATACTGGCCAATTCCATTACTATCTACATATCCATCTAGTTATCTATCTATCTATCTATCCATCTATCTATCTATCTATCTATCTATCTATCTATCCACATGTATCCATCCATCCATCTATTTATCCAGCTATCTACCTATATCTATCTACCTATCTAATATCTATCTATCTATCTATCTGTATCCATCAGTAGAATAACTCACTTCAAGATGCTTCTGAATGTTTCCTGAGGTACCGACTTCTGGGGGTCCGACAAGTTGCTGATGATGTCAGGGAGAACATTGTAGATGGCATTTCCCTGTGTGACGACAGAATCATATCACGTACACGTACAGTGTACTAGCCTCGTTCCCAGGCACTCGGTAATTACCGAGCGTCTGGGAACGAGGCTAACAGTGTACATACCTGACATACTTACATGCACACACAAATCTCTGACAGAGAATAGATATAATTATGTGCTCGATCAAAGGTACCTTCTTTGAGAGCTCATTGAAGAAGAGTTTGGCAAGGTCGGCAATCTTCTGGTCAGAGTCCTCCAGGCAAAGGGCCATTGCACTGATTTGACCTTTGACCTTTATCATATCATTAAGAACGAGGTGTGTTAGCACCACCAGTGTGTTCTTTCTCACTAAGGGGGAGTCATCACGAAGGCTGTGAGGGTGGTGAGGGTGTGTGAGGGGTGTGTATGTGTGAGGGTGAGTGTTTGTGTGTGTGAGGGACTGTGTGCATGAGACAGTATGTGTAGTGCATGACACTGCTTCAATCTCACCGTGCATAGAGGAAGGGTGTCCATGGTTCAATGAGGTTGGGGTAGCGGAAGGTGAGGTCACCAGCTGCAATGATGGTGTTGGCTCTTATCGTTGGCTCGGGAGATTTCTCCAGCATGGTGAACAACAGTCGGAGGTACTTGTCACACATGGCAGAGCTGTACAGTGCGAGAGACAAAATTTGTTATTGCCTCCTCCTCTCCCCTGCTCCCCTCCTCTCCCCCGCTCTCCTCCTCTCTCCCACTCCCTCCTCTCCTTCTCCCTCCGCACTCCTCCTCTCCTCCACTCCCCTCCTCTCCCCCACTCCCCTCCTCTCCTCCGCTCCCCTCCTCTCCCCCACTCTCCTCCTCTCTTCCACTCTCCTCCTCTCTTCCACTCCCCTCCTCTCTCCCACTCCCCTCCTCTCCCCCGCTCCCCTCCTCTCCCCTCTCCTCTCCCCCACTCCTCCTCTCCCCTCCCTTCCCCCCTCCCCTCCCAGCAAACACACCTGATGAGCATGAACTTGGCGAGTGTGAGGGCAGCTGACGCCTGCAGGGCCGGGCAGGGGTACTTGGAGGGGTTGGTCACCACGGTAACAATAAGCGGTTCAAAACAGGCCAGCATCCCTGCCGCTCCCCCAACCTCCGTCTCACACACCTTCCGCATCAGCTCCGCTTCGACATCATCAGCGGCCGCCCCCATCAGCCCCATCTCATCCTCCATCCCATTCGGAGAGTCCATGTTAGACCTGTTGCCCTGAGAGAGGTGGGAGATGAGGAAATGAACAGTGTACTAGGTATGACTGTGTGAATGAGGTATGGAGCTGAGAGTTGTGCCATTGTGGTCAGCATGAAAAGAGCTTTCAAATGATGTCCTTAAAATCATTTTTCATCTCAGTCACATTTTTGCCAAAAATCGCAGTCGACCAAAGGCTATAATCCATGCTTTTTCATGATTTTGGGTCAAAATTCAACCTACAGCAAATTGGACATCACTGGATTGCTCTATTCATGCTGATCACAATGGTGCAAATCCCAGCCTCATATCTCATTCCTAGCCCAAGATACCGTAACCTAGCATATTAGTCTGCTATAACTGCACCTCTATTTTTTGCATACATACATATGTAGCACGCACGCATGCACTCATACATGTAGTTCTGCATATTGACATTCGTACATGCAACCATCACAGGTGTCACATGTGTCACCTTTCTTGGGGTCCTTCCAGCAAGGCGTGATTTAGACATAGTTGACCACGGCGTGGTCTTGGAAGCAGTTGATGTTGACCGAGGGGTTGGACCTGGGGTGGCTCTAGCAGAGTCTTCTTCTCCCTTCCCTCCCGCTCTCTCACTCTCCCTCTCCTCCTCCTGCAGGTTCCTCCTCCGCTTGAGCTCCTTGGAGATGCTCACCTCCAGGTGGATGAGTTGCCACTGAGCAACGTGGCCGGCACAGTAGAGCAAGCGGGAGAGGAGGATGGGGTTCAGCTGTCGGGAGGGAGGAGGAGGCTGGCCCTCCTGGTCTGGGACTGTAGTGGGTGGAGATAGAGGCTGGATCAACCAGGATATTGCGTGGGGGGTTGGAGCAGGGGGAGGGGAAAGGGGTTTGGGGTGGGGGGGGGGGGAGCAGGTGAGAGTTTCAGTGGAAGAGAAAGTGGGTTGTTGCAGGGGTTCGGGAAATGGGTGGTGGAGGGATATCATATATAGGGTGTGGGTGCATCTCTGTCAGAAGAGGCTGCTTCAGCTGTGTAACAGACAAGGGGGGTGCATTCCGCTAGAACTACTCACTTTCTGTGTGAAGAAGGATCTAAGGGCGACCTCCTCTCATTGTTGCGCGTACCTGCATGGCAGTGCATGCATGAGCTAACCTTGTCTCATTCCCAGACCCTCATACACGCAGAAAGAGGGTCTGGGCACGAGACTAGAGCTAACCTTGAGAGGAGGTTGTCTGTGGGTCAAAATCATCTGGAAGAGTGTCAACACTACCGGACGCAGGCACACCACTCTCCTCACTGGCATCCACGCTAGCTCCATCGGTGGGAGGGTGGGGGACGTTGGAATCAAAAACCTTTTCTGTAAGTCTCTTGAGGAGCGTCCCACAGACCTCATCCGGCTGTTCCGACAACATATAAATGGTTGCGATGGCCTGTTCTGCAAATGGGCTCCAGAGGAAGGTCCCCAAGTTGGTTATCTCTCTGGTGAGTATGGCCGTCATTTGTTGGAACATCTGGTGGGAGGGGGGAAGTCGGAAGGGCTTCTCCGCCACCTGTCCTTTCTGTGTCTTGCAGTTTGCAAGCTTCTGAAGTACCATGCACGTGAACTTGGCAAGAAGCAGATCTGTGAGGTATGAGGAACACAGGAGATGACTAGCCATTCACTGTGCAGGAAGTTGTGGGTGGAGCAAACTGTTTGCTCCACCCACAACTTCCTGTGTGGTGAGAGAATGTCTAGCTCCATACACTGTTCAGCTACATCTACTGACAGAAGACCTCTGCACGACACAGCTCTCCATCCCTCCCAACACCCACATACATACCTCACATGCACACTCACACCACACACCTGCATCCTCAGTCTACGAGACATCAGAATACTGACATTGAACTACACCATTCCCTGGTCAGCACTCGCAACCATGGAAACATACCTCTACCCCCCCCCCCCCCCCCCCCCCCCCCTCCCCACACACACCATACACCACACACCTGCATCCTCCCTGGTTCCATCCAGTCCACGGGACACCAGAATACTGACATTGGACTTCACGATTCCCTGGTCAGCACTCGCAACCATGGACAAAATCAGCACAGCCGCCCGAGAGTCCTTGGGGGTGCTACCCGGCACCTTCAGAGTGAAGGTATCCCACAGCATCCTGACCACGGCCGGGGGAATGTGACCTCCCTTCACGAGCAGGGCCATCATGGCTTCCAGGGAGGCCAGGTCCCCACAGCTGGCCCCTTGCGTCAGCTGGATGAGGCTCCAGACAATGGACGCCGTACGCATGCGAGGGTTGTCCACCTGTTGAAGAATAGAGGCCGAGAATGAGGCTAGGGTTGTGCACGGAGGGGGAGATAAGTTCTAAACAAAAATCAGAATAATGCCCACTGATTCACAACTGGAGTAGATGCATAGATATTTGCGGAGCGTTGCCAACTGGCAGTTTCAGTACTTGTCGGCACTTTATCCCTTGGGTAGCCAAAGGGTTAAACTGTGAGTAATATCCCCTCACCTCTCGATTGAGGTAGAGTCTGACGTACGCGGTCACCACGGCGTCCTTCACCTGCTGCTCCCGAGACCAGACCAGTGCCAGCGCCTTGCGCACCCCTTCCTGTGACCCTCGTACTTCGAACTCAAACGCAGTAGAGAGGAACTCCAGGGATTCAAGTACGTCTGAGATGACCTTTGACCCCAGCAGCTGCATTGCCACTGGGATGCACTCAGTCATCATCTGGATGAAGTTCAACCCATCCTGGGGACAGAGATGACAGCCAACCAATTTAAGGGGTTGCACTTCCTGTTTAGGTGCTGCATGCAGCCCTATGATTGGTCAACACTTACTGCATGGCAGTACATGTACATATGTATGTGTTAGCAAACACTCAGATACAATGGAAATATTCCACAGAAGACTTTGAACCAAATGAAGTAAACCCTAAGTTAGCCGCTCATTTCAAAGGTCAAGCAGGAAAGCAGAGTAGGCTAGGATAGGGTCAGGGGACAAGGCAACTGTCAGTTCAATGGCCCAATATCTAAGTCTGACCAGTATGCTAAATGTGACCTTCAACTGTGTACATCCGTGCACATTTCCACCAGCAACCCAGCATGCAACAGGCACAGTGTACCCACCCTCAGGTATTGTACAACAGCCATCTGTTTAGCCACTTCTCCCGCCCGCTCTTGACTGCTGTCGGCAGCTGCGGTGGTTTCACCTCCCTCCCCCTCCTCCTCACGGTCAGAGGGGAGAAGAGACTTCAGTTTGGCTTCTTCGGCTTTCAGCTTTGTACGAAAGTCATCCTCATCCAGCTGAGAGAGAGAGAGAGAGAGAGATGGTCCAGGATGTGATAAACCACTAGAGGAATGCAATACATTGTGGGTTGGGCCTGAGCAAGCTTGGTACTGAAGTTTTCAGAACACTGTAATCCTCCCTGATCCTACCTTCCCAGCGAAGGGGTTTCCTGTGAGGAACGCTGAGAGCAGCTGCACCGCATGCTTCCTGACGTTGCTGCTCTTGTCCTTCAGTCTCCCCACAACCAGTCCCAGCAGTGCCTTCTGACGAGGAAGGGGGATCGCCTGGAGGGGGGAGAGGCATTACAGCTGCTTAGCCTTGTAGTCAAACTCTCTCCATCTGGAATTTGGTCTGATGTGTCAAAGAGTTAATCAGTCTCCCAAACCCAAAGTCACATGACTTTCCTAGTAATTTCTAGGAATCTTTAGTAATCTCTGGTAATCTGAAATTGGTTCATGCGATGGGGTATCTGTCAGATTACAAGAAACATAAATAAGGTCTAATCACATCTCTGGTCCGGAGCTTGGAGGCAGGTACAGTGCAGTACATAATGTAGGTGTGGATTCACGCTGGCTGAGGTCTTACCTTTGCATCACAGAGCTGCATCCAGATCTGGAGAGACTTGCTCCTCACAAACGCATTCACATCGTGCAAGTGTTCCTGCAAGGGAACAGACTTCCTGATACCTTTTCACAAGTGAACCCCCCCTTCCTTCCAGTTTTTCTCCGAAGCTTTCAGGCAAAGTCTGGGACGGACGTCTGGGCGCAAGGCTAAACAAGGTCCCATTACACATCCTCACCTCTAGTTTGTCGAGCAGCTGGTCTCGGGTGCACTTTGCTTGTTCGTCAAGCTCTGGTGAGTTCAGGACCTGGCGGACGACCTCTCCGATCACTCCCAGGACACCATTCCTCATTGTATAGGACTGTACATGTATGTGGAAATACATAATATGTGTACGGCATACAGCACGTGTAGTATTTACACTGCCCATAGGCGGCTAGCTGTACAGATTGTCTAATATAATGTACTGTTGAATTCCTTAGAATCAATGCCGCCTCACCTCTCCACTGAGGTGGGGCAGGAGGACGCTGATGGTGGGGAGGACAGCTCCAGGGACCAGCTGCGTTACCTCGACCAGGAAGGCGGCAAAACATCGTGTCCCACTTGTGTCCAGAGACAGATCCCGGGTCACTGCTACCCAGCTCCTGACAATTTCTGAGACGACGTTCTTTGCTCGAACGTGTTGACAAAGACCTCGACAGCCTGGGCCAGTGGGGTCACCAGGTGCTCAAAGTGTTGCAGCATCTGAATCACCTTCAGACTGACACCTGTTGGGGATAGTTTACTGTAGTGTGCCGTGCAGTATACTGTGGTATACTGTAGTATGCAGCGCAATGTACTGTGGTATACTGTAGTGTGCAGCGCAATGTACTGTGGTATACTGGAGGGTACTGTACAATACTGTAGTGTGCTGTGCAATGTACTGTTAGTATAGTGTTCTGTGTGGTACATGTACATGTATACTATACGCAGCATACTGTACTGTACGTAGCATACTGAGGGCCTGGTTGTATTTCTTGACGACCATTCCCATGAGGTGGAAGACTTTCTCCCTGACAGCTCTGTCACGGGTGACGGCTGGGTTCTCCAGCAGCTTGTAGCAGCAAGACGCCATCAGACTGGAAGGAAATAATGGGGGGGGGGGGGGGGGGGGGGGGGTGACGTGACACTCTAAGTATCGTTGCATACAGTATGCGTTGCACAAACACAAAGTACATACTAGGGTCTGAACAATTATTTGACATGATTAACTAATAGACTGAACTAATGCTGTCAACTCTATTCCTGGCCTGCAGCTAGTCAAGACGGCCACCCTTACTCGTAGAAATATGCTAGCAGGGTTTCTTTTAGGGGGTGGGGGGGGGGGGGGGGGTGGGGGGTGGGGGGGGGGGGGGGGGGGGGGTGGGGGGGGGGGGGGGGGGGGGGGGGGGGGGGGGGGGGGGGGGGGGGGGGGGGTGGGGGGGGGGGGGGGGGGGGGGGGGGGGGGGGGCATTCGGCCCACCCTTGAATGATACCCAAGAAGTATTATGTATGCAAAGCTATTCATGCCTCCCCCCTTACCTCGCCGCGCTACGATCCGCCCCCCTCGAACAATTTTCTAAAAGAAACACTGGCTAGGTGTGTTAGAAGTTGGTGTCTCCTTATAAATTACACCTTCTCAGCATGCAACAAACACCCTCCACCCTCACTTGCTACGGTCCTCTACCTCAGCATACAATCAACCTCCCCCTCACACACCCTCCACCCCTCACTTGCTACGGTCCTCTACCTCAGCATACAATCAACCTCCCCCTCTCCCCCCTCACACACCCTCCCACCCCTCACTTGCTAAGGTCCTCCACCTCAGCATACAATCAACCTCCCCCTCTCCCCCCTCACACACCCTCCACCTCTCACTTGCTAAGGTCCTCCACCTCAGCATACATTCAACCTCCCCCTCTCACCCCCCAACACACACCTTCCACCCCTCACTTGCTAAGGTCCTCCACCTCAGCATACAATCAACCTCCCCCTCTCCCCCCTCACACACCCTCCACCTCTCACTTGCTAAGGTCCTCCACCTCAGCATATATTCAACCTCCCCCTCTCACCCCCCAACACACACCCTCCACCCCTCACTTGCTAAGGTCCTCCACCTCAGCATACAATCAACCTCCCCCTTTCCCCCCAAACACACACCCTCCACCCCTCACTTGCTGAGGTCCTCCACCTCAGCATACAATCAACCTCCCGCTCTCCCCCTCACACACCCTCCACCCCTCACTTGCTGAGGTCCTCCACCTCAGCATACAATCAACCTCCCCCTCCCCCCCAACACACACCCTCCACCCCTCACTTGCTAAGGTCCTCCACCTCAGCATACAATCACCCCCCCCTCTCCCCTTCACACACCCTCCACCCCTCACTTGCTAAGGTCCTCCATCATCTGCAAGGTGGGTGGCTCCCACAGCTGTGCAAGCTCCAGCTCGGCCAACTGAGCCAACACCTCCACCACGTGCTCTCGTTCCTTTGACCAATCCAGACCACGCTGAGAGGAGCCAGAGGCGGTGCTGGCACCAGCCGACTTCTTCTTGCCTCCTCGCCGACCCTGAACAAGGAGCAGACAGCACATAGTGACACTCCTGGTAGAGAATAGACCCCTTGCACATGACATCATCGTTTCGAGAATACGGACAAGTACAGACAGGTACTCGAACATGGCGGCTATTTTGCGTTTGAGGAGATAGCAGCTTCTATGGTGATCTCGGCAAACGTAGTTGTGAATAGGACTGTTGTCTGAACATTAAAGAAGGCTCCGGAAATCTGCATAAACAATTATGTAACACTGATGTGATGTGTCCATGTACTGTGCACCTGACATTGACTGTACTTCATTGTGTGCATGGCACCCGTTTGTCTGTGTGTTCACTATAAATACAGTGTGCTTTGGGCAATTCTTACTCCTCTTCTTCTTCTATGAATAAATTCTGAATTCATTGCTGAAAGTCAATAATCATTAGCGTGCACAGACCCGGCGCCACGTTACATAGTCATGCACTGACAATGCTTCTAGTATGTGTTGAATCGAACAAAATTTTGGTCCTCCAAGATGGCGGCTTCCGGATAGTATATAGAAATGCCACGGGCAACGCGACGTAATTACAAGGGGTCTATTGTTGTTCCATACATGTACATGTACCAGGAGTGCATGAGCCACCGAAGGAGCATTGAACTCAGCATGCGCGTCCTTCGGCGACTCATGCACTCCTGCATGTACATAATACTGAAACCTAGATGCACGCATGCACGGCTGGCTACCCATGCAGTGGGGAGTGAACTGTCTGCACCTTTCCACCCGCGGCCATGTCCTGTGCGTCCGGTTTGGTTGCTTCACTCTCAAAGTCCTCCACGAGCTGCACCACGGTGTACACCAGCATCTGTGTAGGTGTGTGTGTGTGAGTGTGTGAGGTGCACAGAGGTATTGATATCTGCACCACGGTACAGGGAAGGCAAAGTATAGATTAGTGTCCATTAAAGTAAGATCTGCCTTTGTTCCTCACTCAAGTACGTGATTGTACTGTGGTTGCACCATTGACCACACATCATCAAATCCATACTGTTTGGTGCAATATATACTCAACAGTACTCCACTGAATGTGATGATGTGTGGTCAATGGTACAACCACTATGGCAGCAACACAAGAATATCATTTTTCCATTGAAGGATTGTCTAGCGGTCTTGTGCCAAGACAGAAATCATCCAGGAATGAGAGTTGCTGCACTTTCATGCTACGTATAGCACCAACACATATTGGTACATACATTTGGCCACTGTCTCGGTAACTCACTGACCTTCAGGGTGTTCCGCATCTCCTTCTTCTCTCCGGAACTCAGAGAAATTAGCTCCTCCTCACCCAGCCTCCTGCAGTGCTCCTCAAGACCTTTGATTGATAACACAAATTATTCTGATTGGTCAGCTTTAATTGAATCATGCATTGAGAAATCTGAAGAGATTGCTGGGATTCAGACAAGGGGAAATCTGCACATTCTAGTAATCTCCAGTAATCTCTGTACAGCAGAGTGAGCTCGAGGTATAGTCAATATATGCTAGAATACAGAGCAATGGTGTCTGAAACTAGGCTTGCTGCACAAAAGTTGCTCCTCTATACCAACCAATTTGAACCAAAAGAAGCAGAGAAATAAATGTATAATGCTCAAATATGCCTGGTATGCAGTAGTCTCATGGGCACTCATGTCCAAGTTTGCCATCAGAATCAATTAAGCACTTTCATGTCCTGTCTAGGGGCAAAATGCAGCCCTCTGATTGGCTGAATTTGAAGAGACTCTTACCATGGATTGCCAAGTGCCAGTACTCCTCCCGCACGGATACATTTACATGCAGAAAGTTCCTGTGGAGACGAAATGGCAGCCATGTCACAAAGACATCAAATCAAAAGGATTTATTTAATTTGGACTTGCCGTAGCAGGCTGTAGAAGGTGTCAAAGCACTGCGTGATGGCAGCGGGGCTCCCTCTGAGTATGCTCCAACACTCTGAGGATGCAGTGAACACATGAACTGTGTGTATGTTGTCATAGTTTGTCTGGCAGTGTGCCTCATGATCAGGCTAGCTCAGAACTAGTCTGGTACCTCATCCTTCTTTGAGAATGAAAAGAAGGGTTGGGCAAATAATCTATCCTCAAGCATAGCCAATAAATTGCACTTCAATCAGCATGGATAACACTTTGCCCTATGTTCACAGTGGCCACACTGAAGAAAAGGTCACTTGTCCAGACACTCGTCTTCATCACTTTTATATAAAGAAGGGTCGGGGGACCAGGCTAGCTACCACCAGACCTGCTCCTCTACTACCTCACAGTTCTGCATGTACATAGCATCATAGATAATAGAACAGTTCATATATGCAGCTGCAGCGTGCGTACCTTCTAATCTGTTGGTGACCTCGGCAGCTGTGCAGCACTCTGACACGACATACTGGCTCCTGTCTCCTTGGCTGAGCAGATCCTCCCGCGAGAGCGGGATGTGGAACTCCAACACAGTCGCCATACGGTATACCGTCTCACAAGTACAAGTACTACATACTGCCACAACAAATTTCGCGCCAAATCGCAAAAATTAACATCACATGACTATCAGGTGATAGGGGGCGGAGCTCCTAATTTGTAAACAGTACAGCAAGCAGGATGGCTGGGAGGTATCTGTGTCAGAGAGTGCGTGTTGGGTGCTCCCGGCTGCTCTCAACCGCTCTGGGGAGCGGGAGAGAGAGGGTCTTTGTCGTGGGCGTGGGCATGACTAAATTTCAGAAGGTACCAGGGTATTCCAAGACATTCACAATCTGATCATGTTCGTGTTTGCCCTGTTCTTAGCCCCTGGGTGCAGAGGGCCCCAGCTATCCGCAGATGGCGAAGGAAGCTGTTAGTATGGCACTGAAGGATGCAGGTGTGCCCTACGATGCCATTCAAGCAGCTGTACGTTGGTGGTTGAGTTAGTGCATGATTGGGGCGAGCCTGAGTGAGCCCCACATAGACAAGTTTGCTTATATATGTCTGTCGTACCCACAAATGACAAACACTGTTCATGAACACATGTTCTGGAGTGACCCCTTACTAGGGGGTGGGCACTTTATTTCCATTTCTGTCCTCACAGAATGTTGGGTATGTGTTTGGGAGTTCAACACGAGGTCAGAGGGCACTCTACGAAGTTGGACTGACCGGGATCCCAATCTCTAACTGCAACAACAACTGCTCCACCGGGAGCACCTCTCTCTTTCAGACCCGCAGCCTCGTGGCCGGGGGGATGGCACGCTGCGCTCTTGCTCTTGGCTTTGAGAAGATGCAGGTGAATGGTAGCTTCATTCTAGTCTCCTGAGCTAGCCCACGTCCGCACAGCATGTGGAAGTGGGCTGGTTCGCAAGACTAGCTTCATTCCAGTCCGCAGTGTGGCTGCATGACGTTATCATTCATATACACACACATACACTCACACTCACACACACACACACACACACACACACACACGCACAGAAAGGGTCCCTTGCAATGGATGATGAGGGTGTTAATCCACTAGGTATATTATGCAATAGTTCTCTCTCGTTGAATAGCTAGCCTCATTCCAAGGCACCCTGGGAATGAGGCTGCATTCACTCTGCATAATCAGTACCGCAATGGCGATGATGTCATTATCAGTACCGCAATGATGATGATGTCATCATGCGCTCTTGGTATGTATGTGTTATAATTACACCAACTGGCAATGCATTATATACAAGTGAGATTCACTACCTGCTATTGTATGTATTTCCATAGCAACATGGTATAGTGACCGTACTATAATTTTTCTAGACAAGCACATGGCGGCCATGGCAGAGTTTGCTGGAGGTGTCTCTGATGCCCCACCTGCTCCCTGGATGTTTGCACTGGCCGGGAGGGAGCACTCAAAGAGGTGAGTATGTACATGCATATGGACAGGACAGGGGGAGGGGGGTGGACGGGGGGTGGATGGGGGGGGGGGGGGGGGGAACAAGGGGGAGGGTAGCCAGGGGAGGGTGGACAGGGTGGTGCCGTGGTGGACAAGGGAGGGTGGACAGGGGGAGGTTGGACAGGGGGAGGGTGGACAGGGGAGGGTAGACAGGGGAGGGTAGACAGGGGAAGGTGCTAGCTAGTGTGATGTATCACTCAAGACGACCTGGAGTAGCAACATCCACAGAAACAGGAAGGGGGGTTATTGACATCATCAAGTTTCTTGTTCATGTTTTTGTCTGTTTATGGATTTGATCTGCAGATATGGGACTACAAAAGAGCAGTTTGCTAGAGTGGCAGAAAAGAACCATCGTCACTCGGTCAACAACCCATACGCACAATTCCAGGTGGAGTACAGCCTTGATGAAATTCTAGCATCAAAGGAAATCTGTGACCCCATCACTGTGAGTGTGTGTGTGTGTGTCTGTGTATGTCTGTGTATGAGTGTGTGTAGTTTGTGCAAGTACATGTAGATATGTACAGTTGTAGTGGAATGAACTTTGAACCTGCGTTTAGTGTAGGACCTTGTCAAAGCCTCATCTCACAACTCTTTCTCTCCACAACCTACAGAAGCTGCAGTGTAGTCCCACCTCGGACGGGGCAGCTGCCACTGTACTTGCCAATGAGGTTAGATGTATAATCTAACAAGCCTGTTGCTATAGTTATCCTCATTCCCGGACCACTTACAATGGCCTGGGACTGAGGCTACTCGGCCACCCCAGTCATCACATGACATGCCACACACCTCCACACAGGAGTTTGTTAAAGCCCATAACCTTCACGACCAAGGTACGTATGTAAGAATGTATTTGCATACATGACTTGTCTGAGGGCCTGGAGAAGCCTATTTGAACCAGCTAGCTACAGGTCCCCTGCAGCTGGGACCAACGGCACATCTTCTGAAGGACATAAAGTTAACTGAGGGTAAGGTGGCCAGAGCAGGGCACCTCTAAGCCCACAGTCCATCGCTACAACCGATTGGCCAACATCCAACACCCGTCCTTTGGTAGTTGGTTTGAACTGCTGGTTTCCAGGTCTGACAGTTGGTGCACAGAATTAGAACACCTCCCTCTAGCCTCGTTCCCAGACCATGTGGCATGGGAACGAGGCTAAGCACCCTCAGGCTCTCATGACTGTTTGATCATATCTAACTGGAGGAGCTATAATGAGGCTAATGTGTGAATTAACTTGTGGCTGGTTGAAGGTGTATAATCGATTTCAGCTGTTGAGATTCTTGGCATGTCACTGACGACTGATGTACTGACGAGCTTCGATGACCCAATCAGTGAGTACCTGCACTAGTACACACACACACACCGCCTCCACACACACTCCTCCACTCGCTCACACCTCCACAAGTGTTATTGCGATACTGATGCTCCCCTCTCCACAGAATTGATAGGGTATGACATGGCCAAGAAGGCAGCCCAGGAGGCCTTCAGCCAGGCAGGTGAGGACAGTTGGTAGCTGGAGGCCTTCAGCCAGGCAGGTGAGGACAGTTGGTAGCTATGTATACAGGCTAAGGTCGCTTAATAGAGAATACTAGGGATTGCTGGAGAGACCTCATCAGGCCAAAACCGACTCTCATTGCGGTTACTTTATTCCATCCTGGAATATGTGTAACCTCTCTAGCTCTCAAGAGTGAAGTTGAGTGAGTGATGTAATAATGATGTCACCTAATATTGCAGGTGTCAGTGCAAAAGACGTGGATGTTGTTGAGCTTCACGACTGCTTTTCCACCAACGAACTCATCACCTATGAGGCCCTTGTGAGTTGGTTACATACACCGGCTTATGCATGCACACACACACACACACACACACACACACACACACACACACACACGCACACACGCACACACACACATGCACACACACACGCACACACACACACACACACACGCACACACACACGCACACACGCACACACAACACACAACACACACACACACACCACAGGGGCTATGTGGTGAAGGAGAAGGAGGTAAAATGGTCAGCAATGGTGACAATACTTACGGAGGAAAATATGTTGTTAACCCCAGGTATTTGTTATAGACATTGATTTCACATAGCCTCGTTCCCAGTCCCACGCCCAGCTTTTCGTCGCTGCCCTGCCATGTAATGTGTGCTGCAAGTACCTGAGGACTGGGGGTGGGAGTGGTCTGAAGGGGAGGTGGGAGTGCCCTGAGGGGGAAGTGGGAGTGGTCTGAAGGGGAGGTGGGAGTGGAAGTGGGAGTGGTTTGAAGGGGAGGTGGGAGTGGCCTGAGGGGGAGGTGGGAGTGATCTGAAGGGGAGGTGGGAGTGGCCTGAGGGGGAGGTGGGAGTGGTCTGAAGGGGAGGTGGGAGTGGTCTGAAGGGGAGGTGGGAGTGGCCTGAGGGGGAAGTGGGAGTGGTCTGAAGTGGGAGTGGTCAGAAGGGGAGGTGGGAGTGGCCTGAGGGGGAGGTGGGAGTGATCTGAAGGGGAGATGAGGGGTAGGCTGACAATAGCATAAACAGTGTGTGTGTCAGAAACTTGCTGCTGTTGATCTGTATGCTCTCTCTGTCTCTGCTGCAGTGGAGGTCTGATTTCAAAGGGACATCCTCTGGGAGCCACGGGGATAGCCCAGTGTGCTGAACTCAGCTGGCAGGTAGAGCAGCTGCATGACACCTGTAGTCCAGCTCTGCATGGCAGGGGATAGCCCAGTGTGCTGAACTCAGCTGGCAGGTAGAGCAGCTGCATGGCACTTGTAGTCCAGCTCTGTATGGCAGTGCCACCTGTGATGACTCAATGTAGTGTTGCTTGTCTGAGGCCAGGATTATAATTGTGCTCACCTCAGGTGCATGCATGTGCAGGGAAATAATTGATATACCCCCAACACTGTGGATTAGGTTGCTACAAAGATGCACTAGGATTTCTCTCATTATCTAGCTACGTGGTGAGGCTGGCAAGCGCCAGGTTTCTGGTGCTGCTCTGGCTCTGCAACACAACCTCGGGCTGGGGGGAGCAGCCGTGGTGACTGTGTACAGAAAATACCAATAGATCACACTGTATCTTGTAAGACCATCTGTAATTCAAATGAATGTACGTTTTTCTGTATTGTTTACTGTCGTGTACTGGACTTGATTATTCTTCAAGTGTATCTGCATGAAAATTTTACAACCCATGGACCAATTCAGAGAAGTCCAGACACAATAATTTGAAATCTACAAGGTACATGCATGTAGCTTTTATACCACATGCAGTATAACCACGAAAGTGGTAATATATAGCATACAAACTGGCTGATCGATCACGAGAGGGCAACAAAATTGAAGCAGTATAGGACTTTTTTAGGTTGCATGTATCAGTGATATTTTAGTCATGCATGCATGAAAGAGAAATCTCTGAAGTTGTCAGCCCAAACAACTCTGTCTGTCCAGGAGTGCATTGCTGGCTCGAGCTCGAAAAGCTTCTGGACTGTCTTAGAAGTGGCAATGTATTTCTTAGGGAGATGCAGTTTCTCTAGTGTGCTGTTGTGTGTGAGAGATTCAATCAGTCTCAGAGTGCCAAATTCACCTATGGAATCACCACGTAAGTTCAGTTCCTTCAATGACTTGTTCTTGAGCAGTACTTCAGCAAATGCATGAGCTCCTTTGACTCCAATTGGATTGCCCCCCATATTCAACACTTGCAGTGTATCATTTGTGCACAGAGCACTCGCTAACCGACACGCTCCATCAGAGTCAATGTAGCAGTTCACTAGTGTGAGTTTAACAAGGGTGTGATTTGTTGTCATCACTGCAGCCAATGAAATGGTTTTCTGGGGAGAAAGGAGTGAGTCAAGCACATGGAACTGCTTGAGTGTGGTGTTGTGACGGAGTCCACTGATGATCAGTTCAACACCTTCTGGACGGAGGAACAGGGGGAAACCACCTATGCTAAGATCCTTGAGACTTGTGGATGATGACAGCAGTTCAGTCAGAGCTCGGCAGTCCTCCACACCAATTCCAATATTGTTCAAGTTCAGTTTCTCAAGTGAGTTCTGAGCTGTCAGTGATCTGATAAGCGGAACAGTCCCTCCCGGACCAATGTCACTATTGTAGGACAAATTGAGTTCCTTCAGGTGAGGCATGTGTGGGATGAGATGGGAAAGGGTTACACAGGATTCTGAGTTTAAGCCATTCCCATATAAATTGAGTGCTCCCAGGTTGTTCATCAATTTACTTGGAAATTTCAACAGATATTTCACACCTTCAGTTGTAATACTGTTCTGTTCCAGCATCGTCTTCGAGATCCCCCCAGTGCAGTTGGGTTCCTCCTCCACTGCACCTCGGACTAACATTTCCACTCCCTCATCTCCAATGTTGCAGTAAGTAAGGTCAATCTTCCAGGTGCAGTTGCTGTGAGACACACAGTAGCCTAACACAAAGCAGTCAAATGGTGTCACTGCATTCCAACGAACATTCAGCGCAATGTCAGATAATCCTAGCAATTCAGCAAAGACGTTGTTGTCCTGTGCTTCAAACAACCAGTGTAGAGTATCAAAGGTGATCTCCTCAGACAGTGTGTTCAGCATCTTCTTCGGATATCCACTGAACTTCCTCAGTCCAGACAGGAACTGCAGCACCATCTGAAAGTGGCTAGTCATCTGTTTGTCTCCACCAGTACCATACTCCTGGTAATGCTCGATCTGTTTCTCCACCGGCTGCTGCGAAAGGTGAAATGCGGCCAAATGCTCTTGCACAGTCAAGTGCAGGAAGTTGTAGGAAACTGCAGCCCCTTCATCTGCATACAGCTCCGGAACACAATGCATCAGACCCAGTGTCTCAAAGTCCTCTGGGAGATCAGAGAAAATCACCTGCTGCCCATGAACGATTCCTTCGTATGCTATTCTGCCCAGTTCACACAGCTGTTGGTAGACATCTGGGGGCAGGTCACTGAAATTGCGCACCCTCCACCTCCTCTTTTGGCCATGTACTGGGTGGTCTAACAGGTGGCGTAGGAGCAGACTGCGAACTAGGGAGGAATACAGCTCCGTCATGGTCTTGGGGACCAGCGTCTTGTCTTCTTTCCTGCTGTTTCGGTAGACTTCAACAACAATGGCAGCATTCAGCGGAATGTACATTGCACTGTTGATGTGGGGGTAACACGAGATGTACTTCTTCAGGCTGGCCAGCAGTGAGGGGTCACTGGAAGTGGTGCTCTCTAAATAAGACATAAGATTGTCTTTGGTAAATCCCAAGATCTCGATATGCTGTGAAATGTGCTTCTTACACTCCCTGTGGAGGAATTCGCTTGCCCATGAGCGGCTGGTGACAAGGACTGTGGCTTCTGGTAGCTCCTTCCCCGTGATGACATCTAGGAAAATAGAATTTCCAATGCGCATTTCCTCTGGGAGTTCGTCGTATCCCTCAAGCATCAGGAGCACACCTTTGCCACCAGTTCTTTGGATCTCCTCAATCACTGCTTGCTGGACCTGGTGGTCACGATATTGGAAGAGGTCTGAGATGTTCTTTGAAGCTCGCACAGTCTTGTCTCGGAGCCTGAGGAGGACAACCAGCTTGTACTGCTGGAGCAACTTTCCCTTCCCCCACCTGCGACACAGTTTCCAGGCAAAGGTCGACTTCCCCACACCTGGTGCTCCCTCCACGAGGATACACTTTGGATGAGACCCATCCGGTAGTCGGGCAACTTGGCTGATGTCCATGGTTCGTTTCGACTTGTCGATGTCGTCAATGTTTCCATGGATTGTGGCTTTTGTGAATTCATCTCTTTCGTGTTTTGTAATTTCCTTGCTTCCAATGAGGGCAAGATTGACAAATTTCTTGGATTCTACTTGTGGCCATTTGTCATACATTGGCAGTTTCTCTCGTGCGTAGACAGACTTCAGGTAGGAGGCGTAGGTATCAACGTGTGGTTCGGATGGGGTTGGGATCAGTGGTGGGTTGGGTGCGTACAACCCTGACATCTCACGACAAGTCCTCTCTAGCTTCGTTGCCAGGTGCTGAAGGGATGGCTCGTTTTGAAGAACATCTACAAATACTCTGAAGTTGGTGGCTGGATTTGATATGATGTGATTTTCCACTGCTGATAAGAGTTCCTCGATTTTGACCCGTTCTTTGATGGTTGGCTTCTGAGCCTCTGTCCGCAGGTCTCGTCCAATCAGTCCCTTCGAGTACAGCTGAACTGCCAGCCATCCGGCGTCCAATATCCCTCCAGCTAGGAGAGAAAAACACTCACGAAAGGCGCGAGCCTCCGCTGACTCTCGGTTCGACTTTATGCGGCGCTCAGAGTTTGGCGACTTGTGGTGTACTGCTGTAGACTTCGGACGAGGTAGCGTTGGTTCCGGCGGTTGACGAACAGGCTTGGAGAACATTTTCTCTGTTGCTTTGCTTTTCGCTTGGTGGGAGCATAGATATAAAGTTCCGGTCTTATATCTATGGTGGGAGGGGCTGAGGAATATTAATTAGCCAGCTATGCAGATCCGTTGACGTTACGCATGCAAATCAAGTATGGAGTAGCAGTTGGCAACATAATTTTATTGACAGGAAAGAGTAGTAACTGTTACATCCACAGGAACGTGATTGATATAACATGTTAGGGAGTGATATTAGGTATCTTGTTCCACGGGTGGCACCACACTACAGGGAAGACAAACAGTGTCATGAAGTACACGTACATATTATGGGAAATTGAATATCCAGGGGAGGTTGGACACATGTCATAAGTCATGTGACATTACCATAGAGAGTGTTAATCAGAGCATTAGAAAATGCTGGTGGGCATTTCAAAGTCAAGGTGCTTCCTTGCCGCATCTTCAGACCGGTGTGATTCTTCCTAGACAGAGTGAGATGTAGAAATGCCATACCTAACGCTGCGGTACTCCAACACCCTTCAGGGGACAGCTAGGGATGGGGTCCACACAGAAACGTACTGTGACGTAGAGCACTGCTGCTTAGTTTTGGCAGCAATGCACTTACAATTTGAATAGCAAAAAGAGATGCTATAGCTACACTATACTTCTGTAATAGAGCATAATGAGTATGCACATCATGCGTCAAGTGAGCATATCAAGTAGAATGGGGTGTGGCAACTGTTGTTGCAGTTTTCAGAATGATGCCTCATGCTCTTAGCTACTCATACTGAACACATACTGCAGCTGGACTCAGATGGGGTGATGAATTTTTGTTACTTCTGAGCAATTTTTGGGGTGTACATGATGTCATATTTCCTACAGCTACAACTGTTGAGGCCAATGAGCAGACAAAACTCCATCACCAAGGAGATATTTTGCTGGAGCCAGTGCTGCATGCAGCAGCAATGCATGAACCCAGTACAAAAATTTCAACTGGATATCCAGTGCAGAGTGTACTAACATTCATTTGTTGTTCGTGCAGCTTGTTATCACCATCTGGGTGCAATATTCACATGATGATAATTGGTAGGCAAATATTCATGTGTTACTGGACAGCATTCAAGCATCAGCTCTTGCGTACATGTAGTCAGTGTTCTCTCTATGTTCCTTTAAGGGGGTGCCGTACCCCCCTATTGTTACAATGTACCCCCCTATCAGACCTATTTTCACCTAGTGCACCCCCTTTACTGACCATAAGGAAAACACATTATTAGGACAATGTGCCCTTTGCCAGCCTCTGCACTTCCAAAACCTTTAGCAACCACTTGAAATACAGGACTAAACATGGATCTTCTCCCAGCGAATTCAACATGGCTGCTGCTGGCTTCTGTATGGGCATGGTGTCTGGTGCTGGGTCACTGTCACTGTAAAAGCATCCCGGGTTTAATTTTAACCTTCCAATTCTTTGAGTTGCAAACCAATTCATCTCCTGCTGGAGCTGGTGCTGCATGCCGCTATGCATGAACCCAGGATTGGATATCCGTGCAGAAATTCATTTGCTGTTTGCTGCTTGTTAGCACCATCTGGGTGCAACATTCACATGATGATGCTATTGGTTATGGCAAATATTCATGTCTTACTGGACAGCATTCATGCATCAGGTATTGCACAGTTGGGGGGGGAAAGGTATTCAGACTAGTGCTATCGGATAAACAAAGGGACCAAGTCACAAAAGGCAGGAGGTGGATCAAGTCAGGGGATGACGCTAAGCAGAAAATGAGGAAACTCACTTTGGGTTGAATCGACTTTATTGACTTTTGCAGTGTATATTGTACACTTCTATACTGTCTATCGTCACACCACGATCGCCTATCGTCACACCACGATCGCCTACTGTCACACCACGACCGACTACTGTCACACCACGATCACCTACCGTCACACCACGATCGCCTACCGTCACACCACGATCGCCTACCGTCACACCACGATTGCCTACCGTCACACCACGATCGCCTACCGTCACACCACGATCGCCTACCGTCACACCACGATCGCCTACCGTCACACCACGATCGCCTACCGTCACACCACGATCGCCTACCGTCACACCACGATCGCCTACCGTCACACCACGATCGCCTACAGTCACACCACGATCGCCTACCGTCACACCACGATCGCCTACCGTCACACCACGATCGCATACCGTCACACCACGATCGCCTACCGTCACACCACGATCGCCTACCGTCACACCACGATCGCCTACCGTCACACCACGATCGCCTACCGTCACACCACGATCGCCTACCGTCACACCACGATCGCATACCGTCACACCACGATCGCCTACCATCACACCACGATCGCATACCGTCACACCACGATCGCATACCGTCACACCACGATCGCATACCGTCACACCACGATCGCCTACCGTCACACCACGATCGCATACCGTCACACCACGATCGCCTACCGTCACACCACGATCGCATACCGTCACACCACGATCGCATACCGTCACACCACGATCGCCTACCGTCACACCACGATCGCCTACAGTCACACCACGATCGCCTACCGTCACACCACGATCGCCTACCGTCACACCACGATCGCATACCGTCACACCACGATCGCCTACCGTCACACCACGATCGCCTACCGTCACACCACGATCGCATACCGTCACACCACGATCGCCTACCGTCACACCACGATCGCCTACCGTCACACCACGATCGCCTACCGTCACACCACGATCGCCTACCGTCACACCACGATCGCCTACCATCACACCACGATCGCATACCGTCACACCACGATCGCCTACCGTCACACCACGATCGCATACCGTCACACCACGATCGCATACCGTCACACCACGATCGCATACCGTCACACCACGATCGCCTACCGTCACACCACGATCGCATACCGTCACACCACGATCGCCTACCGTCACACCACGATCGCATACCGTCACACCACGATCGCATACCGTCACACCACGATCGCCTACAGTCACACCACGATCGCCTACCGTCACACCACGATCGCATACCGTCACATTGCTATCAGTGCTTATCCAATATGACCTCCAGGGCCACCGTAACATGCACATGTACGCACCTGCTATTATTGAGTGACGGATAGAGCTCAGCCTTCTCCCCGTATCTTCTCCCAGCGAATTCAACATGGCTGCTGCTGGCCTTTGACCTCTGCCGGGAAGTCCAAATTGACAGCACTGATGCAACTGGTTTGGCGAGTACTGGGAGAGGCTTGAAGTTCAGCTGTTGGGACAGTGAGGGCTGGTGGGGTGCTGGTGTGGAGTGAGGGTGAGGGGGTGGTTTCCACACACCGTGATCGTTGTTTCTGTCCCCGAGATTAAAGTCTCTTTCTCTCTCTCTGACATCCGCTGGTATCTGGAATAATAAATAATAATTTGAACAGCTGAACACCATACTAGCTACCAGAATGGCATAACATTTAAACTATCAACTAAAAGTTGCAAGTTAGTGTTCTCCAAAATGTGAACTGCCGTCTCCATGTGTTCCAAATCGTGGGTCACTTGAATCAGGAGCCACTCTCGTTATGGGCTTCTGTATGGGCATGGTGTCTGGTGCTGGGTCACTGTCACTGTAAAAGCATCCTGGGTTTAATTTTAACCTTCCAATTCTTTGAGTTGCAAACCAATTCATCTCCTGCTGGAGCTGGTGCTGCATGCCGCTATGCATGAACCCAGGATTGGATATCCGTGCAGAAATTCATTTGCTGTTTGCTGCTTGTTAGCACCATCTGGGTGCAACATTCACATGATGATGCTATTGGTTATGGCAAATATTCATGTCTTACTGGACAGCATTCATGCATCAGGTATTGCACAGTTGGGGGGGAAAGGTATTCAGACTAGTGCTATCGGATAAACAAAGGGACCAAGTCACAAAAGGCAGGAGGTGGATCAAGTCAGGGGATGACGCTAAACAGAAAATGAGGAAACTCACTTTGGGTTGAATCGACTTTATTGACTTTTGCAGTGTATATTGTACACTTCTATACTGTCTATCGTCACACCACGATCGCCTATCGTCACACCACGATCGCCTACTGTCACACCACGACCGACTACCGTCACACCACGATCGCCTACCGTCACACCACGATCGCCTACCGTCACACCACGATCGCCTACCGTCACACCACGATCGCCTACCGTCACACCACGATCGCCTACCGTCACACCACGATCGCCTACCGTCACACCACGATCGCCTACCGGCACACCACGATCGCCTACCGTCACACCACGATCGCCTACCTTCACACCACGATCGCCTACCGTCACACCACGATCGCCTACCGTCACACCACGATCGCCTACCGTCACACCACGATCGCCTACCGTCACACCACGATCGCCTACCGTCACACCACGATCGCCTACCGTCACACCACGATCGCCTACCGTCACACCACGATCGCCTACCGTCACACCACGATCGCCTACCGTCACACCACGATCGCCTACCGTCACACCACGATCGCCTACCGTCACACCACGATCGCCTACCTTCACACCACGATCGCCTACCGTCACACCACGATCGCCTACAGTCACACCACGATCGCCTACCGTCACACCACGATCGCCACGATCGCATACCGTCACACCACGATCGCCTACCTTCACACCACGATCGCCTACCTTCACACCACGATCGCCTACCGTCACACCACGATCGCCTACAGTCACACCACGATCGCCTACCGTCACACCACGATCGCCACGATCGCATACCGTCACATTGCTATCAGTGCTTATCCAATATGACCTCCAGGGCCACCGTAACACGCACATGTACGCACCTGCTATTATTGAGTGACGGATAGAGCTCAGCCTTCTCCCCGTATCTTCTCCCAGCGAATTCAACATGGCTGCTGCTGGCCTTTGACCTCTGCCGGGAAGTCCAAATTGACAGCACTGATGCAACTGGTTTGGCGAGTACTGGGAGAGGCTTGAAGTTCAGCTGTTGGGACAGTGAGGGCTGGTGGGGTGCTGGTGTGGAGTGAGGGTGAGGGGGTGGTTTCCACACACCGTGATCGTTGTTTCTGTCCCCGAGATTAAAGTCTCTTTCTCTCTCTCTCTGACATCCGCTGGTATCTGAAAAACAGTGGAATAAAATGAACAGCTGAACCAACACCATACTAGCTACCAGAATGGCCCAACATTTAAACCACTCGACTATCGACTAAAAGTTGCAGGTTTGAGTCCCATGGTGTTTTTCACATAGCTGCAAGTTACATGTAGCTCAGCCTGTACTACTTTAAAGGAGGAGGTATGACCTTCTGAAGGGATCTAAAACCATCCGTCCAGGGGACCTGGTTTAAATAGGCTTTGCCTTTTGTAGCCAAATATAAAACCCCTCAGAGGTAAAACATTGTGGACAAAAGATAGATAAATGTGAATTCCTACCAGAGGGGCCAGATGCATGGATGAATGTAGTCATTGTCATACTGTACAGTTAGTCATGGGCGTGGTAGCAGGAGTCGAGTTCTCCAACTTGGCAGTTGGGGGTGTCTTGCGATTCACCTGCATACTCAGGGAGTGGGCGGTGGTTTGCAGGATGAACTCCAGCAGCTGCCGACGATGCTCTGAGTTGCTACTGTAAGCCTCCGCAAGCGTCTCCAGTTCTGACCATAGGGATTGGTATTATTCATCTCTGCAGTGGTGTGTGTGTGTGTGTGTGTGCGTGTGTGTATGTGTGTGTGTGCGTGTGTGTGTGTGTGTGTGTGTGTGTGTGTGTGTGTGTAGCGTGTATAACATGGCAGCCATGTCACAAAGACATCAAATCAAAGGGATTTTGCTAATTCAGACTTGCTGTAGCAGGCTGTAGAAGGTGTCAAAGCACTGTGTGATGGCAGTGGGGCTCCCTCTGAGTACGCTCCAACACTCTGAGTAGGTAGTGAACACATCAACTGTGTGTATGTTGTCATATAGTTTGTCTGGCAGTGTGCCTCATGATCAGGCTGGCTCAGAACTAGTCTGGTAAGGTAAGGCGGGGTAACTTGGAACGGGGGGTAACTTGGAACGGGGGGTAACTTGGAACGACTGTTTCTAGCACTGAGGAGAAGATGACGTTCAAGCTCAGACTTGGTACATACAAACTGCTATGCCTGCTTAACACTTGCACCTAGTCTTGAAGTCTGAAGTCCTATCACACGGGAGCCAGGTAGCTTTGAGTCTTCGGTTTCACTGAATTTCAATTTTTCTGAAAGTGGAAACTTACCAGCAAGAGTCAGCAGGATCAGATCGGTGCAAAGCAACTTAACTACCCTTCTGAAACTAACACTAGGGCTTTAGCTACACTCCTATTTTGCATTGTGTAGGTAGCTACCGTTCCAAGTTACCCACCCACCAATTTTGATGTTCCTTGATGTTTGGCTACATTGCAAAGGAACAACAGCAGCTAGAGCTATGAAATTTGCAGTGTAGATAGAGGAAAGACTGTGCTATCTTCCGAACTTTACCGCAAGTTTCTATCTGCTTCCAGTCAGAAATTAGAGCTGATTTCTTGAAAATTGTTCCAAGTTACCCCGCTTTACCTTACATCATCTTTCTTCGAGAATGAAAAGAAGGGTCTGGGCAAACAATCTACCCTCAAGCATAGCCAATTGCATTTCATTCAGCATGGATAACACTTTGCCCTACGCTCACAGTGGCCACACTGAAGGATAGGTCATTTGTCCAGACACTCGTCTTCATCACTTCTATATAAAGAAGGGTCGGGGGACCAGGGTAGCTACCACCAGACCTGCTCCTCTACTACCTCACAGTTCTGCATGTACATAACATACATTACAGTTCATATATGCAGCTGCAGCGTGCGTACCTTCTAATCTGTTGGTGACCTCGGCAGCTGTGCAGCACTCTGACACGACATACTGGCTCCTGTCTCCTTGGCTGAGCAGATCCTCCCGCGAGAGCGGGATGTGGAACTCCAACACAGTCGCCATACGGTATACCGTCTCACAAGTACAAGTACTACATACTGCCACAACAAATTTCGCGCCAAATCGCAAAAATTAACATCACATGACTATCAGGTGATAGGGGGCGGAGCTCCTAATTTGTAAACAGTACAGCAAGCAGGATGGCTGGGAGGTATCTGTGTCAGAGAGTGCGTGTTGGGTGCTCCCGGCTGCTCTCAACCGCTCTGGGGAGCGGGAGAGAGAGGGTCTTTGTCGTGGGCGTGGGCATGACTAAATTTCAGAAGGTACCAGGGCATTTCAAGACATTCACAATCTGATCATGTTCGTGTTTGCCCTGTTCTTAGCCCCTGGGTGCAGAGGGCCCCAGCTATCCGCAGATGGCGAAGGAAGCTGTTAGTATGGCACTGAAGGATGCAGGTGTGCCCTACGATGCCATTCAAGCAGCTGTACGTTGGTGGTTGAGTTAGTGGTTAGTGCATGATTTAACAGACATGACAGAGGATGAAGAGCATCTAGCAGGCTAGGGTATTAGGAATGGAGCAGTCACTCCATTCACTACAGTACTGTATAAATGGAGGGTATAATAGTTACTCCTACATGTACTATGCAGAAAGCAGAATCGTACCTTGGTCTCAGTGCTGGAATATCATTCAACTTTTCCATTCTGTTCCATTCCAGGTTTCGTTCTGTTCTATTCCAGGTTTACTTTTACAGGTTTTCTAGCCCTGCTAAAATCTAGTACCTAGTAACCTTAAAGTTAATAGTGACCACATTTGTGCACAGTAATGACAAACACTAATCTAGCCTTTCATGACCATATATGTTCTGGAGTGACCCCTAGCCTCGTTCCCAGGCCAGTTGGGAACAAGGCTAGAGTGACTCCTTACTAGGGGGTGAGTACTTTATTTCCATTTCTGTCCCCACAGAATGTTGGGTATGTGTTTGGGAGTTCTACACGAGGTCAGAGGGCGCTCTACGAAGTTGGACTGACCGGGATCCCAATCTCTAACTGCAACAACAACTGCTCCACCGGGAGCACCTCCCTCTTTCAGACCCGCAGCCTCGTGGCCGGGGGGATGGCACGCTGCGCTCTTGCTCTTGGC